>JAVHYY010000963.1:0-88032 GCA_035221665.1 Okamejei kenojei | reverse complement strand
TCTAAGGGGGGCGATAGGCTAGATACAGGAAATGGTTCCTCCCGATGTTTGTGTAGGTCCAGAACAAGGGTTCACAGTCTAAGATAGGGGATATCCTTTGACCCGAGATGAAAAACATTTTTCACAAACGGAGAGTGGTCATTCTCTGATTATCTGCCACAGAAGGTGTTGAGGCCCAGTTCATTGGCTATAATTTAAGAGGTAGTTGGATGGGGTCCTTGTGGCTAAAGGGATGTTGGGGTATGGAGAGAAGGCAGGTACAGACTACTGAGTTGGATGATCAGCTATGATCATATTGCATTGCGGTGCTGTCTCGAAGGCCAAATGGCCTAGTCCTGCACCTATTTTCTTCTATGTTTCCTATCTTTGATAACTAAATACATTTTTCATTAGGCGAGAACACAGATTGGGTGACTAATGGGACTGAAGGATGATTTAATCCCCTGGGGCTAATGTCCTGCATCCCGGTTCCTCGGGAGGTGGCTCTAGAAATATTTGACGCATTGGTGATCAGTTTCCGATGTTCAAATAGATCAAGGATCCGTTTCCTGTGTGGAGGATAGCGAATGGTATCCCATTGTTCAAGAAGACGAGAGAGAAAAGGGGAATTATCAGACCAGTTAGCCTGGATTCGGTGGTGGGAAAGATGCTGGAGTTCAATTTTTAAAGAGTAAGATAATGTGAGCATTTGGATAGCATAAAATGATTAGTCAAGTCAACATGTATGTATGACGGGAAATCAACATTGCTTGACTAATCCTTCTGGAATTTTTTGAGGATGTGACAGTAAACCGACGACAGAATTAGAGGTCACATGGTATAGGGGGTATGGTGTTGACATTGATAGAATTTTGGTTTGGCAGACCGGAAGCAAGATGTCGGAGTGATAGGTTCCATATTCAGAATGCAGCAGTTGGCGAGTGGATGCCGTCATGGATCGTGTTGGGGCAATGTTTACCCTATTAAATATACATGAAAAGGAAGAGGGAATTAAGGAAAGCAACACTAGCAAATATCCGGATGACACCAATGCTGGGAGGCAGTGTGAGCTTGGTGCAGAGGATGAAGGAGTGTTGCAGGGGGACCTGGATAGTTATGAGTGAGTGGCAAGATCGTGGCATGTTGCAGTATAATATAGATAAATAAGAGGTTATCACTTAGGCGGCAAAAACAATGGGGCAGATGATTATCTCAAAGGGTTAGGTATTAGTTAAGGGGGAGGTACAACGAGACTGGTTGTCCTTGCACACCATCAACTGATGTTGGCTGTGCATGTACAGCAGCCGAGATAGACAGGCTAATGGAATGTTGGCCCTTCATAACAAGAGGATTTAGTACAGGCAGTAAAAGAAGTCATACTTCATTTGTATAGGGCCCTGGTGAGACCATATCTGGAGTACAGTGTACAGGATTGGGCTCCTACCTTCTGAGGAATACATCCTTGATATTGCGGTCAGTGTGCAGGCGAAAGGGTTCACGAGAATTGATACCCTGGGATGGCGGGAGAATGTCATATAGGAAAGATAGAACAGACAAGTTTTTGTATTCACTGGCGTTTAGAGAGGACGGGGGGGGAAATTATCGAAACATATAAAAAATAAAAAGACTGCACAAGCAAGATGCAGGAAAAAAATTCCCAATGTTGGGTGAATCCAGAACCAGGGGCCACAGTCTTAAGAATAAAGAGTTGTTCATTTAAGACTGAGCTGAGAAAAACGTCTTGACCCAGCGATTTTTGTGAATAGTATGGAATTCCCTGCACAGCGGGCAGAAGAGGCCATCATCACAGATGGATTAAGAGAGAGTTGGATAAGAACACTCGAGATGCAGTGGAGTGACGGGGATAACGGTGAGAAGGCATGGCACGGTTATTGAAAGTGGAAAAATCAGCCATGATCATATTGAAAATGGCGGTGCCTGGCTCCAAAGGCTGATGGCCCTCCCTGCACCTATATACTATTTTATTTGTTGTTTTCTACTGTGACAGTTGATGATGGTGAGTAGTAGATGAGGGAGGGGGAGCTCACCTGAATCTACAATCAAATCTAGAGTCTTAAGAGCATTGAGCTCTAGGTTGTTGCTCGGCTCCAGACTACCACCTCTGCCACTTCCTTGTCCGCAGGCATCCATTCCTCCCCAACCTGGATCATGCATATCAGCGGTACGTCGTCGCAATCTAGATGCTTGAACATAGGAGTCTGTGGAGGTTGTATCGTTGTGTAGAAGAGTGAGAGGAGAGGAGAGAGATACTCAGTATCGTGCGGTGCTCCTAAGCTGAGCCTTTGCTGGTCCGAGAGTGCTTATTTTCAGCCTCACATGCTACTTTCTGTCTGTCAGGAAGTTGGAGATCCACTGAACAGGAGGTGTTCAGTGCACAGTCAACTCGGAAAGTTTGTAGTGTGGAAGCTCTGGCAGAATGCTGTTGAATCTTTGGTCAAGTATGTTCGATCATGTGCTCATGCTTCCTCAAACGTGCCAGGGCGGCACGGTGGCCGCAGCGTTCGGTTGATGCCTTACAGCGCAAGAGCCCCGAGGTGTCGCGGTTCGATGCTAACTGCGGGTGCATGTCTGTATGGAGTTTGTACACTCCCCGTGACCTGCATGGGTTTTCTCCGAGATCTTCGGTTTCCTCCCATACTCCAAATACTTACATGTTTCCAGGGTATTTAGCTTGGTATAAATAAAAATTTCTCCTTAGTGTGGGTAGATAAATATTATTTGAGCGAGACCGTGGTGGGAGCGGACTCAAGGGGCTGAAGGGCCCGTTTCCGCGCTAAACTAATCTCACGAAACGAACACAACGAAGTTCAACTAACTACTAAACTGAACTTAATGGATCTAAAGTAAGCTAAATTAAACTAAACTAAAACTAAACATGGTGGTGAGCCCGTCGGTAGGCCATCACACATTGTTACTCGTTGATGAATGGTAGACGAATGGCAGAACATCAGCAGTGGATGTAGGCCAACAGTCCGTTGAGATGTTAACATCGCGTAGCCTGTCATCCCTTTATTCGGGGATCGAAGTTCCAACTTGGCCTGTGAACTGTAACATCGTGTAGCCCGCGGTGTCTGGTAAGAAGAACCGACTCGATAGCTCCATGCCGCGGGGAGAGTTCCATCACCCGGACGTGAATTTAAATTCGATGGAATGAATTGTGGAGAATGTACATGTTAAGTTTTATATGGTTGTGTGTCTAGTGGCTTTGCTCTTCGTACGGCTGTAGGTTCCTCAAATTTCACTGTACCTTAACTGGTACATGTGACTATAAACTGACCTTGAAGCCTGGAAAACGTGAATATCATGTGAATGTGGGGAGAATAATTAGGGTTAGCCATATGTGCGAATTTGATAGAAAGCGTAGGCACGTGTGTGTGTGTGCGTTTGCGCGTGCATGTGTATGTGCGTGCGTGTGTGTGCGTACTGCGTGCGTGTGGTTGCGTGTGTGTGTGCGCGTGTGTTTCTGTTGTGCGTGTGTGTGTGTGTGTGTGTGTGTGTGTGTGTGCGGGTGTGTGTGTGTGTGTGTGTGTGTGCGTGTGTGTGTGTGTGTGCGTGTGTGTGTGTGTGTGTGTGTGCGTGTCCGCGTGCGTGTGTTTGTGTGTGTTCGTGTGTGTATGTGTGTGTCTGTGTGTCTGTGTGTGTGCGTGTGCGCGCTGTTTAAACTCGAACGCCATCACTAACAATGTTGCCGCCTTAATCTGGTGTCATTTACGTTAATTTACGGTTGGCATGTAGAGCCATACAAGAAGGTGATCCGCATCCGGAATGCACTGACAATTTCCATTGGAACAATGCGACGGCCGAGACAGAGTCGCCTGTGAAATATTTACACATATCAGATATCTCATGCATCGTGGGGACAGTTAAATCTGTTACAATATCTGTTAACATTATTTCTCAAATAAATTAAGATAAAAAGTAACTAGTTGAATGGAGGAACCGAGGACATATGTTTTAAGTTAAGCGGAGTAGATTTAATGGGAATTGAGGGCTAACTTTTCAATACACAAGGTAGCGGGTGTACGGAACAACATAGAAACATAGAAACATAGAAATTAGGTGCAGGAGTAGGCCATTCAGCCCTTCGAGCCTGCGCCGCCATTCAATATGATCATGGCTGATCATCCAACTCAGTATCCCGTACCTGCCTTCTCTCCATACTCGCTGATCCCCTTAGCCACAAGGGCCACATCCAACTCACTCTTAAATATAGCCAATGAACTGGCCTCAACTACCCTCTGTGGCAGAGAGTTCCAGAGACTCACCACTCTCTGTGAGAAAAAAGTCTTTCTCATCTCGGTCTTAAAGGATTTCCCCCTTATCCTTAAGCTGTGACCCCCTTGTCCTGGACTTCCCCAACATCGGGAACAATCTTCCTGCATCTAGCCTGTCCAACCCCTTAAGAATTTTGTAAGTTTCTATAAGATCCCCTCTCAATCTCCTAAATTCCAGACAGTATAAACCGAGTCTATCCAGTCTTTCTTCATAAGACAGTGCTGACATCCCAGGAACCAGTCTGGTGAACCTTCTCTGCACTCCCCTCTAAGGCAATAATGTCCTTCCTCAGATTTGGAGACCAAAACTGTACGCAATACTCCAGGTGTGGTCTCACCAAGACCCTGTACAACTGAAGTAGAACCTCCCTGCTCCTGTACTCAAATCCTTTTGCTATGAAAGCTAACATACCATTCGCTTTTTTTTCACTGCCTGCTGCACCTGCATGCCTAGTTTTCAATGACTGGTGTACCATGACACCCAGGTCTCGCTGCATCGCCCCTTTTCCTAATCGGCCACCATTTAAATAATAGTCCTGCTTTCCTGTTTTTGCCACCAAAGTGGATAACCTCCCAATTATCCACATTATACTGCATCTGCCAAACATTTGCCCACTCACCCAGCCTATCCAAGTCACCTTGCAGTCTCCTAGCATCCTCCTCACAGCTAACACTGCCCCCCAGCTTAGTGTCATCCGCAAACTTGGAGATATTGCCTTCAATTCCCTCATCCAGATCATTAATATATATTGTAAATAGCTGGGGTCCCAGCACTGAGCCCTGCGGTACCCCACTAGTCACTGCCTGCCATTGTGAAAAGGACCCGTTTACTCCTACTCTTTGCTTCCTGTTTGCCAGCCAGTTCTCTATCCACATCAATACTGAACCCCTAATACCGTATGCTTTAAGTTTGTATACTAATCTCTTATGTGGGACCTTGTCGAAAGCCTTCTGGAAGTCCAGATATACCACATCCACTGGTTCTCCCTTATCCACGCTACTAGTTACATCCTCGAAAAATTCCACAAGATTCGTCAGACATGATTTACCTTTCGTAAATCCATGCTGACTTTGTCCAATGATTTCACCACTTTCCAAATGTGCTGCTATCCCATCTTTAATAACTGACTCTAGCAGTTTTCCCACTACCGATGTTAGACTAACTGGTCTGTAATTCCCCGTTTCCCTCTCTCTCCCTCCCTTCTTAAAAAGAGGGGTTACATTTGCTACCCGCCAATCCTCAGGAACTACTCCAGAATCTAAAGAGTTTTGAAAGATTATCACTAATGCATCCACTATTTCCTGAGCTACTTCCTTAAGTACTCTGGGATGCAGCCTATCTGGCCCTGGGGATTTATCGGCCTTTAATCTATTCAATTTACCCAACACCACTTCCCGACTGACCTGGATTTCACTCAATTCCTCCTTTGACCCACAGTCCCCTGCTATTTCCGGCAGATTATTTATGTCTTCCTTAGTGAAGACGGAACCAAAGTAGTTATTCAATTGGTCCGCCATATCCTTGTTCCCCATGATCAACTCACCTGTTTCTGACTGCAAGGGACCTACATTTGTTTTACCTAACCTCTTTCTCTTCACATATCTATAAAAACCTTTGCAGTCAGTTTTTATGTTCCCTGCCAGTTTTCTTTCATAATCTATTTTTCCTTTCCTAATTAAGCCCTTTGTCCTCCTCTGCTGGTCTCTGAATTTCTCCCAGCCCTCTGGTATGCTGCTTTTTCTGGCTACTTTGTACGCATCATCCTTTGCTTTGATACTATCCCTGATTTCCCTTGTTATCCACGGATGCACTACCTTCCCCGATTTATTCTTTTGCCAAACTGGGATGAACAATTTTTGTAGTTCATCCATGCAGTCTTTAAATGTCTTCCATTGTATATCCACCGTCAACCCTTTTAGAATTAATTGCCAGTCAATCTTGGCCAATTCACGTCTCATACCCTCAAAGTTACCTTTCGTTAAGTTCAGAACCATTGTTTCTGAATTAACAATGTCACTCTCCATCCTAATGAAGAACTCAACCATATTATGGTCACTCTTGCCCAAGGGGGCACGTACAACAAGACGGCTAACTACCCCTTCCTCATTACTCAAAACCCAGTCTAAAATAGCCTGCTCTCTCGTTGGTTCCTCTACATGTTGATTTAGATAACTATCCCGCATACATTCCAAAAAATCCTCTTCCTCAGCACCCCTGCCAATTTGATTAACCCAATCTATATGTAGATTGAAGTCACCCATTATAACTGTTTTGCCTTTGTCGCACGCATTTCTAATTTCCTGTTTGATACCATCCCCAACTTCTCTGCTACTGTTAGGTGGCCTGTACATAACACCCACCAGCGTTTTCTGCCCCTTAGTGTTTTGTAGCTCTACCCATACCGATTCCACATCCTCCAAGCTAATGTCCTCCCTTTGCATTGCGTTAATCTCCTCTCTAACCAGCAACGCTACCCCCACCTCCTTTTCCTTTCTCTCTATCCCTCCTGAATATTGAATATCCCTGGATGTTCAGCTCCCAGCCTACGTCACCCTGGAGCCATGTCTCCGTGATCCCAACTATATCATAATCATTAATATCTATCTGCACGTTCAACTCGTCCACCTTATTACGAATACTCCTTGCATTGAGACACAAAGCCTTCAGGCTTGTCTTTACAACGCACTTACCCCTTATACAATTTTGCTGAAAAGTGGCCCTTTTTGATTTTTGCCCTGGTTTTGTCTGCCTGCCACTTTTACTTTTCACCTTGCTTCTACCCTCATTTTACACCCACCTGCCTCTCTGCTCTTGTACCCATCCCCCTGCCACATTAGTTTAAATACTCCCCGACAGCACTAGCAAACACTCCCCCAAGAACATTGGTTCCATTCCATTCCAGGTGCAAACCGTCCTGTTTGTACCGGTCCCACCTCCCCCAGAACTGGTCCCAGTGCCCTAAAAATTTGAATCCCTCCCCCTTGCACCACTTTTCAAGCCACGTATTCATTTGCAATATCCTCCTATTTCTACTCTGACTGGCCCGTGGTACTGGTAGTAATCCGGAGATTACTACCTTTGAGGTCCTACTTTTAAGTTTATCTCCTAGCTCCCTAAATTCACCTTGTAGGACCTCATCCCTTTTTTTACCTATATCGTTGGTGCCAACATGTACCACGACAACTGGCTGTTCACCCTCCCCCTCCAGAATGTTCTGCAGCCGTTCAGTGACATCCCTGACCTTTGCACCAGGGAGGCAACATACCATCCTGGAGTCTCGTTTGCGGCCGCAGAAAACGCCTATCTATTCCCCGGACAATTGAATCCCCTATTACTATTGCCCTTCCCCTCCTTTTTCCCCCCTCACAAGCAGCCAGAAGATGTATTTGAGGCACAGCCTATACCGTCGTTTACTCAACAGTAGCCACGGAGGTGGATAATACAGGTTCTGAGATGCGTGGGTCAATCGCGGGCAGGTGGGAGTAGTGTAGCTCGGACATGTATGCCGGTGTGGGCAAGATGGGTCGAAGGGCTTGTTTTCAAATTTATTTGTGGGCAAATATTCCAACGATCTCGAACTGATCCGAGAGTCCCCATTCTACACACCGGGAGCGAATTACAGCGGCCGAAGAACTTACAAATCAGCACATCTTTGGCATGTGGGAATAGAGCTGAGCACCTGGAGGGACCCAAACTATCACAGGGAGAAAGTGCAAACTCTTCACTGACAGCTCCCGATGTCAGGTACGAACCAGGGTCTCTGGTGCTATGAGAATATGGCGTCATGACTGTAGTAATGCGGTGGGAAAAGCATGTAGCTGATGAGGTAGGTGGGTTCGGGAACAAATCTGGGTGATAGTGGGATTGTTCTATTTGTAAAAATGGGATGAACGCAGCAGATCAGAAATGAACGCAAAATGCTGGCGTATTTGTAGCAATGTTACAACATTTTGAGATATCAAAAAGGGGAAATTGACCTCCTCAAACAGTAGGAGGGATGGCCTTTCGGCACCTATGGTAGGTTCGCGCGCCCTCACTTCCAACAAGGCAAGAATATGTGTACGGTCAAGTGACAGGGACGCATCACATTTATCTCCTCCCTCGCTCACCTGCCCCTATACGTCTTCCCTCGTTCCTTGGCATGAATATCGATCTCACAATTCTGTTAACCCCTGCTGTCTCCTCCCCTTCCTACCTCACCCTCAGCCCTCTAGCTCCTCCTCCTGCTTTTTATTTTCTTCTCCCCGCCTCCCCCCATCACCCATCAGCCTGAAGCAGGGTTCAGACTCGAAATGTTGCCTTTATCTTTCGCTCCATAGATGCTGCTGCACCAGTTGAGTTTCTCCAGCATTTTGTGTTCCCTCGATTTTCCAGCAACTGCAGTTCCTTCTTTAACAAGAATCTTCCTCGCCTTTGTACAGCTATTATGTGTCACGATTTATCCTGCCTCTGCTCTCTCACAGCTCCACCATCAGTCTGAAGAAGCGAATAGTGTCTTCGTCCGTTAGACTGACAACGTTTCCATGTTGACCTAATTTCCACAAATATAGTGGAAGAAGCAGTCTGGATCCCTGAAACATGGAGGAACATGCAAATACAGAGAATAATTTTGAATTCAATCTGCAGGATTTCAACCATTCGGGGATATCAAGTGGGAGAAGCTCTGTTCCCTATAAGACAGCTTGCAGCATAGATCATCCACACTATAAGGTTTTTTCCTGAGTGGTCAAGGAGGGGACATTTCCTCCTGTGGTATTTATGTCCTGTGTCATGGAACACATGGCTACGTCTTCGCTAAGTAACCCACTGGTGAGTTCGTCAAAATCCTCTTAATGTGGAATATCATGAGAATATCATGGATAACCTCAGATTAGTTAAAACAAATGTAGGTCCCTTGCAGTCAGAAACAGGTGAATTGATCATGGGGAACAAGGACATGGCAGACCAATTGAATAACCACTTTGGTTCTGTCTTCACTAAGGAAGAAATAAACAATCTGCCGGAAATAGCAGGGAACCGGGGATCAAATAAGGTGGAGGAATTGAGTGAAATCCAGGTTAGACGGGAATTGGTGTTAGGTAAATTGAATGGAGTAAAGGCCGATAAATCCCCAAGGCCAGATAGTTTGCATCCCAGAATACTAAAGGAGGTAGCCACTGAAATAGTGGATGCATTAGTGATAATTTTTCAAAACTCCTTAGATTCTGGAGTAGTTCCTGAGGTTTGGACGGTAGCTAATGTAACCCCAATTTTTTAAAAAAGGAGGGAGAGAGAAAACGGGGAATTACAGACCAGTTAGTCTAACATCGTTAGTGGGGAAACTGATAGAGTCAATGATTAAAGATGGGATAGCAGTACATTTGGAAAGTAGTGAAATCATTAGACAAAGTCAGCATGGATTTACGAAAGGTAAATCATACCTGACGAATCTTATAGAATTGTTCGAGGATGTAACTAGCAGAGTGGATAAGGGAGAACCAGTGGATGTGTTATATCTAGACTTTCAGAAAGCTTTCGACAAGGTCCCACATAAGAGATTCGTACACAAACAAAAAGCACACGGTATTGGTGGTTCGGTATTGATGCTGATAGAGAACTGGCTGGCAGACGGGTAGCAAAGAATAGGAGTAAACGGATCATTTTCAGAATGGCAGGCAGTGACTAGTGGGGTACCGCAAGGCTCAGTGCTGGGACCCCAGCTATTATATATTATATATCAATATATATTAATGATTTGGACGAGGAAATTGAGTGCAACATCTCCAAGTTTGCGGATGACACTAAGCTGGGGGGTAGTGTTAAGTGTGAGGAGGATGCTAGGAGGCTGCAAGGTGGCTTGGATAGGCTGGATGAGTGGGCAACGGCATGGCAGATGCAGTATAATGTGAATAAATGTGAGGTTATCCACATTGGTGGCAAAAACAGGATGATTGACTATTATCTGAATGGTAGCAAATTAGGAAAATTGTAGATGCAACGGGACCTGTGTGTCATGGTACACCAATCATTGAAAGGCATGAAGGTGCAGCAGGCAGTGAAGAAAGCAAATGCTATGTTAGCGTTGATAGCGAAAGGATTTGAGTATAGGAGCAGGGAGGTTATACTGCAGTTGTACAGGGTTTTGGTGAGACCACACCTGGAGTATTGCGTACAGTTTTGGTCTCCAAATCTGCGAAAATACATCCTTGCCATAGAGGGGGTACAGAGAAGGTTCACCAGACTGATTCCTGGGATGTCAGGACTTTCATATGAGGAAAGACTGGATAAACTTGGTTTGTACTCGCTAGAATTTAGAAGACTGAGGGGGGATCTTATAGAAACTTACAAAATTCATAAGGGTTTGGATATGTTAGATGCAGGAAGATTGCTCCGGATGTTGGGGAGGTCCAGAACAAGGGGTCACAGTCTAAGCATAAGGGTGAATTCCTTTAGGACCGAGATAAGGAAAACATTTTTCACACAGAGATTGGTGAGTCTCTGGAATTCTCTGCCACAGAAGGTAGTTGAGGCCAGTTCATTGGCTATATTTAAGAAGGAGTTTGATGTGCCCTTGTGGCTAAAGGTATCAGTGGGTATGGAGAGAAGGGAGGTACAGGATACTGAGTTGGATGATCAGCCATGATCATATCGAATGGCGGTGCAGGCTCGAAGGGCCGAATGGCCTCCTCCTGCTCCTTTTTTCTATGTTTCTATGTTTCTAATCTATTGCTCCCTCGCAGGCGGTGTGGTGTAGGCAAATTACAGGCGTTTATAGACAAAACTTGAAGTAGGACAGCGAACGTAATTGGGGAAAGATGACAAGGTAAATCGTATGGAAGTTTATGTAAGACTCGAACAGATACAATCCCATTATTTGCTGGGAACGTTCATGGTAATTTGACGTGTAGGTTTATCCTCGCTATCACGTCGTCTATGTTTACTTTTAAAATGAAAACAACACTTTTGCCACCCATGCTCCAAGTCTGAGCAATGCCGATTTCGCGACAGCGGGAATCCGCTTTCACCGGGCAGAAAGGATGGAGGACACTTTAACCTGCACCTACACCTGCTTGTTGAAAGTCCACAGGGATCATATCGTCTCTCTGACCACGCCATGAACGGCGAGATGGGGCAGCCGATGAAGAGGAGGGGAGACCGCTGCTTCCATTTCATCCTTCAGAACGTGGGCCGAATAGCGCTCGTGTTGCTAATTCCTCCGGAAAATGGATACCTTGTGTTCTGCGCTGGAGTAGTGTATGACCTGTGACGCGTGGGAGCATCTTCTAATCAAAGACGTTTTAGCGACAACGCGTCTGGTGCCATTCCTGGTGTCTTTCATAATGGAAGACACTAGGAACGTGCCTGAATTCAAGAGAGTCAGGGGGTGGTAGATATTGTAGTGCCTATTATTCTTTAGAAGGTGCTTGGGATGATCAACGGGCTGAAGGTGCATTAGCCACCTGGACTTGATGGACTGCACCCGAGTGTTCTGAAAGAGGAGGCTTCAGAGATGTTGCAGGCATTCACAGTGATATTTTAAGAATTACTAGAGGCAGGTGTCGTCCCAGATGATTGGAAAATTGGCAATGTTAATGCGATGCACAAGAAGCCAGCAAGGCAGAATAGGGGGACTGTAGGCTGCTGTGTCTGCCTTCGTTGGTTGGTAAGATTTTAGTGTCCAGTATTAAGGTTGAGATTGCGTAGTACTTCGAAGTTCACGATAAAATAGGTCGAAGTCTGCATGGCTTTCTGAAGGGGCAGTCTTGTTTTACAATAGTTCTGTGATCCATTGAAGAGGGAAATACCCAAGACAGCGGTAGTCTATCTACTCAGATTTCTTGAAATACTTTGATAATGGGCAACATGTGCGGCGACTAATGACGAAGAAAGCCCACGGTATCAATGGTCAGATACTAACTAGCACGGATGGCAGGTTGGCTGGATTCCAGTAGACAAAACGTGGCACTAAACGGGTCTTTTTTCAGGTTGGCTGCCGGTGACTGGTGAAGATCCCCATGGGTCGGTTTGCGAATGATACGAATGTAGGTGGAGGGTCAGATGCTGCAGAGAGCGTAGCGACTCTGCGGAAGGACTTGGACAGGTTGGGTGAGCGGCAGAAAGGTGGAAGATGGAAAATAGTGTAGCAAAGTGTGGAGTCTTGCATTTTGTTAGTGGGAATAAAAGCGTAGACTATTTTTTTAAATATGTAGATAATTCAGAAATCGGAGATGAAAATGAACTTGGGAGTGCTGATGCGGGATTCCCAAAAAGTTAATCTGCAAGTCGAATTGGTACTAAATAAAACAAATTCAATGCATCCATCTATTTCAAGCGGGTTTGTACCCAAAACAGGGTTGTAATGCTGAGTCTTTATAAGGCGCCGAGAAGGCAGCATTTGGAATATTGTGAGCAATTTTGGCCACAGTATCGGAGGATGGATGTGCTGGGTGTGGAGTGGGTCCAGAGGAAGTTTATCATAAATTAGTAGGTTAACCTACGATGAGCGTTTGTCGGCACTGGGCCTGTGCTCAATGGAGTTCAGAACAATGAGGAGGGGATTTAATTGACGCATACACAATAGTGAAAGGGTTGGATAGGGTGGATGTGGTTAGGATGTTGCTACGAGTGGGAAAATCTCTGAATAGAGGTAATTGCTTCAGTATTAAAGGACGTTCTCTTCGGATGGAGCCGATGAGAATTGTCTTTATTCAGAGAGTGGCGAATAGAAACATAGCAATATAGAAACATAGAAAATACGTTCCCTCTGTGGCAGGGAATCCACGAATTCACAACTCTCAGGGTGAAAAGGGTTTTTCTCACCTCAGTCTTAAATGGCCTCCCCTTTATTCTAAAACTGTGGCCCCTGCATCTGCATCTAGCTTGTCCAGTCCATTTATAATGTTATCTGTTTCTGTAAGAACACCCCTCATCCTTCTAAACTCCAAAGAATGCAAACCCGGTCTTATCAATCTCTCCTTATACGACAGTCCCACCATCCCAGGATTCAATCTCGTGAACATACGCTTCACTGCCTCAATCACAAAGATGGCCTTCCTTAAATTAGGATACTAAAACTGTACACAATACTCCAGATGTGGTCTCATCAGAGCCTGTACAGCTGCAGAAGAAGCTCTTTTCTCCTGCACTGAAATCCTATTGTTATGAAGGCCAAAATTCCATAAGCATTCTTTACTGCCTGCTGTACATGCACGCCGTTTTCCAGTGACTGATGTACAAGGACACACAGGTCTCGCTGCACCTCCTCCTTACCTAAACTAACCCCATTGAGATTATATTCCGCCCCCTTATGTCTGCCGCCAAAGTCGATAACCTCACATGTATCTATATTATTAGATTAATTTAGATTAGATTAGATTCGATTTTATTACTTGTCATTCGAACCTCAGAGAGGCTTAAACGAAACTCCGTTTCTACAAGCCATACAAACAGTACAATTCATAAAAAAACCACACAAATAATTCAATTCACACAAACATCCATCACAGTGAATCTCTAGGAGGTTGCAGGGAGTCACAAAGTTGGAACGGAGCCCCAGGCTGGCGCTGGAATTATACTACAACTGCCACGCATCTGCCTACTCACGCAATCTGACCAGGTCTCCCTGCAACCTCCTAACATCCTCTTCCCAGTTCGCACTGCCACCCAGCTTTGTGTCATCCGCAAACTTGCCGATTGCTTCTACTTCCCTCTTCCAAATCATGAATATATATGGTAAACAGTTGCGGCCACAATACCGAGTCTTTCGGCACTACACTAGCCACTGTGGCTAGTGTACTGCCGAAAGACTCGGTGTTGTGGCCGCAACTGTTTACCATATATATTCATGATTTGGCTCCGTGTCATCCATTATACTTGTCACACCCTCAAAAAATAGTCTAGCATGATTTCCCTTTCATAATCCATGTTGACTTTTGACTTGGACTAATCATTTTACTGCTATCAAAATGCCCCATTATTACCTCTTTAATACTTGACTTTCCCATCACCGACGTCATGCTACCAGTTCGGTAATACTCCCTTCTCTCTCGCTCCATTCTTGAAAAGTATGGTAACATTAGATATATTCCAATCCACACGAACTGATCCTCATTCTATTGAACATTGGAACATGATAGCAGGGGACTGTGGGTCAAAGGAGGAATTGAGTGAAATCCAGGTCAGTCTGGAAGTGGTGTTGGGTAAATTGAATAGATTAAAGGCCGATAAATCCCCAGGGCCAGATAGGCTGCATCCCAGAGTACTTAAGGAAGTAGCTCAGGAAATAGTGGATGCATTAGTGATAATCTTTCAAAACTCTTTAGATTCAGGAGTAGTTACTGAGGATTGGCGGGTAGCAAATGTAACACCTCTTTTTAAGAAGGGAGGGAGAGAGAAAACTGGGAATTACAGACCAGTTAGTCTAACATCGGTGGTGGGGAAACTGCTAGAGTCAGTTATTAAAGATGGGATAGCAGCACATTTGGAAAGTGGTGAAATCATTGGACAAAGTCAGCATGGATTTAAAAAAGGTAAATCATGTCTGACGAATCTTGTGGAATTTTTCGAGGATGTAACTAGTAGCGTGGATAAGGGAGAACCAGTGGATGTGGTATATCTGGACTTCCAGAAGGCTTTCGACAAGGTCCCACATAAGAGATTAGTATACAAACTTAAAGCATACGGTATCAGGGGTTCAGTATTAATGTGGATAGAGAACTGGCTGGCAAACAGGAAGCAAAGAGTAGGAGTAAACGGGTCCTTTTCACAATGGCAGGCAGTAACTAGTGGGGTACCGCAGGGCTCAGTGCTGGGACCCCAGCTATTTACAATATATATTAATGATCTGGATGAGGGAATTGAAGGCAATATCTCCAAGTTTGCGGATGACACTAAGCTGGGGGGCAGTGTTCGCTGTGAGGAGGATGCTAGGAGACTGCAAGGTGACTTGGATAGGCTGGGTGAGTGGGCAAATGTTTGGCAGATGCAGTATAATGTGGATAAATGTGAGGTTATCCACTTTGGTGGCAAAAACAGGAAAGCAGACTATTATTTAAATGGTGGCCGATTAGGAAAAGGGGAGATGCAGCGAGACCTGGGTGTCATGGTACACCAGTCATTGAAAGTAGGCATGCAGGTGCAGCAGGCAGTGAAAAAAGCGAATGGTATGTTAGCTTTCATAGCAAAAGGATTTGAGTACAGGAGCAGGGAGGTTCTACTTCAGTTGTACAGGGTCTTGGTGAGACCACACCTGGAGTATTGCGTGCAGTTTTGGTCTCCAAATCTGAGGAAGGACATTATTGCCATAGAGGGAGTGCAGAGAAGGTTCACCAGACTGATTCCTGGGATGTCAGGACTGTCTTATGAAGAAAGACTGGATAGACACGGTTTATACTCTCTGGAATTTAGGAGATTAAGAGGGGATCTTATAGAAACTTACAAAATTCTTAAGGGGTTGGACAGGCTAGATGCAGGAAGATTGTTCCCGATGTTGGGGAAGTCCAGGACAAGGGGTCACAGCTTAAGGATAATGGGGAAATCCTTTAAGACAGAGATGAGAAAGACTTTTTTCACACAGAGAGTGGTGAGTCTCTGGAACTCTCTGCCACAGAGGGTAGTTGAGGCCAGTTCATTGGCTGTATTTAAGAGTGAGTTGGATGTGGCCCTTGTGGCTAAGGGGATCAGAGGGTATGGAGAGAAGGCAGGTACGGGATACTGAGTTGGATGATCAGCCATGATCATATTGAATGGCGGTGCAGGCTCGAAGGGCTGAATGGCCTACTCCTGCACCTAATTTCTATGTTTCTATGTTTCTATGATCACCAATGCGTCCACCATTTCTACAGCCATCTGCCAGAAGACCCTGGGATGCTGGCCATCAAGCCAAATGGATTATTATCCTTCAGTCTCATTAGCCTACCCAATACTATTTATCGCTAAATGAAAATGTCTTTCAGTACTTGCAGGTTGTTTGTGTCTTCTTTAGTGAAGACAGATACGAAGTACCTGTTGAACACTTCTTTCATTTCTTGTTACGCATAATAATTTCACCCATGTCTGCCTTCAAGGGACCCGCATTTGGCTTTGCTACTATTTTTCCCTTAACGTATCTAAATAAGCTGTTACTGTCCTTCCTTCTATTCCTGTTCAGCTTCACCTCGTGCTTCATCTTTTCGGCCCGTATGCCAGTTTTGTTTCCTTCTGTTGTGTTATGAAAGTTCCCAATCCTCTGGCTTCCGGCTGCTCTTTGCTGTGTTATACATCTTTTATTTTATTTTTATTCCATCCCTAACTTCTCTTAGCACGCACGGTTCCCTCCTACACCCCGTAGAATCTTTCTTCCTTTTTGCAATTAAGTGATCTTGCGTCTTCCGGATTATGCCCAGAAATTCCAGCCATTGCTGTTCCACCGGCAGTCCTGTTGGGATCCCTTTCCAGTTTACCTTGGCCAGCTCAATAGACAGTAGACAATATTAGAAGCAAATAGCGGACTATATTGGTATTGTGGTTAGCGTGTTGACATGGATAGAATATTTTTGGCAGAAAGGAAGCAAAGAGCAGGTATGAATGGGTCCTTTTCCGAATAGCATGATTTCCTCTCTCATGTCTTCATAGACCCCTTTGATCACACCTGACGCCTTCAATGTCCTCTATGTTCAATCTATGGAGTACCTTGACACAAAGGCTGTGTGGGCTAAATCTGTGGATATTTTCCACGAAGAGATATATAGATAATTGATTAGTACAGGTGTCAGTGGTTCTGAGAAGAAAGTAAGAGAGTGGTGTAGGAGGGGGTATAGATAAGTCGTGATTGAATGGTGGATGAACCTTAATGGGCAGAATGGCCTTATTTTACTCCGAACCCTTATGACCTCATGACCCCCCCCCCCCCCCCCCAGTGTCCGTATCATTCTTTCCGACTTCTGGATGCGAACCCCGGGACGGAGCCGACAAACGACGCTGCCACGATAATTAATTTACATGTTCGTGTTTTATTAATGCTTGATAAACTCTACGGTTCTTCTCTCTTTTGTGGCTCTTTCGCCCCATTAGTCACTTTTCTCAGAACACCGCCTCTAGGTGCCCAATGGATATGCTCAGGTGCCGATACTGCTTACGCTCTGCTGTCGCCGTCTGGAAACTTGAGTTGCGCAGGTACAAGCCAGAAATGACAACTTTCCTTGCCCCGTCATCGGATGTCAGGTTCAAGGAAATAAATCGCTGCTCAGAACATTAGCGATCAACTTCACTGCGCTAGCGTTAGTTACGATTTTTGAAATTCATGTTTCACTGCCAGCTCTTGGGAATGTATGGAGCGGTAGCCCGCATGATTGTGCTTTCAGAATATTACATTGAAAACAGTACCTTTTTGTTCCAAAGTCTGTAAGTAATGTCCACAAGGATGTTATCTAATTGCCTATTTTCTCCTTTATGTACTTTATGTATGTGCCAGAGATTGGCTTGTTTCGCTGACAATCGCTGAGTGGCAGCACCTGGAGTGATCGCCTAGACCGTCGAATTAAAATGTATTATAGTGAGACCGTGGATATAGAAACTGTGTATTACCCGATTCGTGCAGCAATTGGAGCACCCGGTAGGTAATTGTCGGCACTTCTCATTGAACTATCAAAGACTGTTTTTCCCATTGAGGGTAGGGAAGTTTCAAACAAGAGGACATGACATGAGAATTAAGGGACAGAGGTTTCGGGGTAACGTGAGGGGGATCTTCTTTACTCAGAGGGTGGTGGCTATGTGGAATCAGCTTCCAGCAGAAGTGGTGGAGGCAGGATCGATTTTAACATTTAAGAGTAAAGTGGATAGGTATATGGACGTGAAGGGAATGGAGGGGTAGGGTCTGAGTGCAGGTAGATGGGACTAGGGGAAAACAAATGGTCGGCACGGACTGGAAGGGCCGAGAGTCCCTGTTTCCGTGCTGTAATTGTTATATGGTTATATGGTTATATGGAAATTAACCCCATCTCAGAACACTCGCCGGCAATTCCACTGCGGGTGCGATAGTTTGGCATTTGCAAAATCCAATGTTCACTGCCTGCTGTTGGAAATGTCGCCAACATTATTGTGATTTTGAATTTTACATGGAAACAGTAGATGTTTGTTCAAAAGTGTGTAAGTAATGTCCACAGGGATGTAATCTCTTTGCCGGATTTCTCCTTTATTTTGTTTATAAGAATGCGAGATATTGGTATGTTTCGCTGCAACTATTGAGCGGCTCCATCAGGAGTGATCGCCTGGATCGTCGCATTAAAATGCATGGGATTCAGATCGAGAAGAAAATAGGACTTGTGTATTATCCGATTCTGGCAGCAATCGGTATCCCTGGTAGGTAATTGGCGGCACATCTCATGGAACTAACAACGACTGTTTGGAATGCGCAGAGTATTAAAGGTTAAGAGAACATACCGAATAGTCCAGCAGCAATTAGAGCGGCACGCTGGCACAGGACTAGAGCAACTGCCTTACAGCGCTTGTCTGTACGGAGTTTGCAGGTTCTCCCCGTATCCTTCGGGTTTCTCCCTGATATCTCTGTTTTCTTCCCAAGCTCCATAATATTGAAATCAATTGTCCCTTGTGCGTGTAGGCTGATGTTAGTTTGCGCGATCGGTGGGTCGGTGGTCCTGTTTTCGCGCTGTTTGCCGAAACTAAACTAAAATAGGCAAAGCACATCTTTGGAGCGAGAAAGCGCGTTGCTATATTTGATGGATGCCGGTCATTGAAGCTGGCAGAAATGTCGCCTTCACTGCTTTTTACTAAAATCAATGTACGGTCGTTTCTGTTCCACTGTGCGTACTGCATTAGGAAGAACGAGAAATACACGCCGTCCAGTAATTTGGCACTGCATTGTTTGTATCGCTCTTAAATGCTCATAGAAATAATTTCGCAGAGACTGATTTGAAGGTCGCACGAACAACCTGCTCAACAAAGACAGATTACAGATAAAAACGACTACACATGCAGCAATCTTGCAGTGAAAACGAAGAACTGGTTAACTCAGCCAGTCTTGCAGCATCTCTGGAGGACCGACGCAGTCAACCAATCAGTTTGCGATCATTCTTCCAATCGGAGTCCGAAGAAGAGGTTCGAGCTGATACTTCGCCTATCTATGTCCTCCAGAGATATTGCTTGCGCCACTGAGATACTCCAGCACTTTTTCTTGTCAGGTACTGTACGGAGGCACGCCCGCTGTTTGGCAGAAAATAATAGCCTGTTATGTTGTTAGCCGTGTTTGTGAAGGATGTTTGTAATTATATTTGCAGTGCTTCACTAAATCCCTTTCCTTGGTCTCATGTTCGGAAATGCATTCTCGAAGGCCAAATGGAAAACAGTCCGCATTAATCCAACCACGATTGACTCAATGCCCCGACACAAAAGTTAGTCACGTCTCAGCAATAACAACGACACTGCGCATTTGAATTTACCGTTGTAAAAATGAAATCACATATTGGATATTGGAAGGATACCCTCATAATTCTGATTGGATAGATGGTTATGTGGACTGTTAATTTAATTTTAGATACACTGTGTGACCTGTTGAAAATGTTCTATATTTTACATCAACTTCAAACGATCGGCATAATTTTGTGAAGATTAGTACAAAAGGCAATCCGACTAATTTTGGCAAAAAGGATTTTAATCATTTGCAGATTATATTCCCGTTTACCAAAATGGGATTGATATATGTACTAATATTTCCATCCTCATGTCATTCCTTTCTACATAGGGCAATCCTACTAATTTTGGTATCCAGGAATTTAATAATTTACTGATTGAACAACTACCTGCAAACGTTTGACGGATGATTGTCCCAAATATTCATTCGTTTAATAAATAGCCTCTACTACTGGCGAGGCAGGTTTAAATTACTCCGTCTGCTCTCACCCACCAACCCGTTCATCACACAATTAATCAGTTACTATTTTCATTTTTTCCCAGTGAATCTGCTAGCGATAGTGATCTTGCTCCGTAGCAAGTGCGGCCTATCCAAGTGCATCACTATTTACATGATAGCCATGGCGACCGCGGACCTCTCTGTGCTTCTCATTGACGTGATGTTTCGTCGGATTGCTGATATGTATTGGTGGCATGCTTCGTTGCCCTACACTCCTGTGTGCAAAATAATTCTCTTCCTGGCTCCCGTTGCGGTGGATTGTTCTGTATGGTTCACGGTCGCTTTCACATTTGATCGCTTTGTTGCGATTTCCACTCAGAAGATGAAAGCCAAATATTGCACCGAGAGAACTGCGTCGATTGTTATCCTGACAGTGACCCCATTCGTCTGCCTTCAGAACGTACCTTTGCCCTTTGCATACGTTCCTTATAAGCCAATTGACATGTCTCTGGGCTGCGTCAAAACAATATTTTTTTACATAAAGCCCAAATGGATGGTGTTCTCTTGGACTGAACAGTTGTTCACCCCGGCGATTCCATTCTGCCTGATTGTGTCGTTTAATGCGCTGACCATCAGACGTATTTTCTTGGCCAGTCGAGCCCGCAGGAACCTCCAAGACCTCAGCGGTGGGGAGAAAAGGAAAGACCAGGAGATGGTGAACCGCAGACGGTCGGTCGTTTTACTTCTGGCAATCTCGGGCTGCTTCATCCTGCTCTGGGCCACAAGTGTCGCACATTTTATGGCGTTTCGAATTTTGAAATTGTTTATGCGCAAGGCCTGGATAAACCCTTTGGAAGGATTGGAAAGGATTGGAGTTATGCTTCAGCTGCTGAGCTCCTGCTCCAACACAGCCATTTACACCGTGACCCAGAGCAAGTTCAGACATGAGTTGCTCCGTGTGCTAACATATGCGACCCGTTGCACTGGAAAGATAGGACAATAGGTAAAGTGATATTTAAAATAATATCACATCAACGTGTGCGTAGCTTGGGCATCTGATTTATGTGAAAATACAAACATTTAAATTGTTTAAGAAAGAACTGCAGATGCCGGAATAATCGAAGGTAGCCAGAAATACTTGAGGAATTTAGCTGGTTCGCCAGCATCTATGGACCGAAGGAAAAGGTGACGATTCGGATGGAGACCTTTCTTCAGATTAATGTGTGGCTTGCTGAAGAAGGGTCTCGACCCGAATCGTCACCTGTTCATTCCCTGCATAGATGCTGCCTCAGCCGGTGATATCTCCAGCATTTTTGTCTACCTTCGATGGTTCCATTTGTTTATGCTATTTTATTGATTTACAATTTCCGAATAATCTTCATGCGCTCATTGATAATTGTGTTTGTCGAAGGGGGGGGGGGGGGGGGGCGGGATTTCCATAGCAGGAATTCATCGCGTTGTTTTCGTTCTGTGTTTAGCTTCAGGAGAAAGAAAGAGAGAGAGGGAGAGATCCAGGTATTTATATACTTTTGCCCTGAACTATAGTCACAAGCAGATAGCGTTGATGTTTTATGCAAAGTGCAATAAAAAATCTATCAAACCAGCGATTGTGAAACAACGTCTATGTAATGGGGCTATCCGTGTTATATAGCGCGATGTGGCAATTCAGCGCGTAAATGAATCCTTGGTCATATTGCTCCACGACTTCGACCATGTTGTGTTCGACGATGTGCTCTTGCTTCCTCAAACATGCCATGGCGGCACGGTGGCGCAGCGTTAAAGTTGCTGCCTTACAGCGCTAGAGACCCGGGTCCCGGGTTCGATGCTAACAACGGGTGCATGTCTGTACGGAGTTTGTACATTCTCCCCGTGACATGCATGGGTTTTCCCCGAGATCTTCGGTTTCCTCCCACATTCCAAATAGGTACATATTTGCAGGGTAATTGGCTTGGTATAAATGTAAATTGCCCATTAGTTTGTGTAGATAATGTTAGTGTGCGGGCATCGTTGTTGGGTCCGCACTCGATGGGCTGAAGGGCCAGTTTCCGCGCTAAACTAATCTACAAGAATCTAAACTAAACTAAACTGAGCTGAACTAAACTAAAGTACACTAAACTAAACTAAATTTGGTGGTGAGCCGGTTGGTTGGCCATCGCATATTGTTCCTCGTTGATGAATGGTAGATGAATGGTAGCATATCAGCAGTGGATGACTCACCAACAGTCTGTTGAGACGTTCGCATCGCGAAGTCTGCCATCCCTTTGTCGGGGATCAAAGTTCCAACTTCGGAGCCTGTAAATTTTAACATCGTGAAGCCCGCGGTCTAGAAACATAGAAACATAGAAACATAGAAATTAGGTGCAGGAGTAGGCCATTCAGCCCTTCGAGCCTGCACCGCCATTCAATATGATCATGGCTGATCATCCAACTCAGTATCCCGTACCTGCCTTCTCTCCATACCCTCTGATCCCCTTAGCCACAAGGGCCACATCCAACTCACTCTTAAATATAGCCAATGAACTGGCCTCAACTACCCTCTGTGGCAGAAGGTTCCAGAGACTCACCACTCTCTGTGTGAAAAAAGTATTTCTCATCTCGGTCTTAAAGGATTTCCCCCTTATCCTTAAGCTGTGACCCCTTGTCCTGGACTTCCCCAACATCGGGAACAATCTTCCTGCATCTAGCCTGTCCAACCCCTTAAGAATTTTGTAAGTTTCTATAAGATCCCCTCTCAATCTCCTAAATTCCAGAGAGTATAAACCGAGTCTATCCAGTCTTTCTTCATAAGACAGTCCTGACATCCCAGGAATCAGTCTGGTGAACCTTCTCTGCACTCCCTCTATGGCAATAATGTCCTTCCTCAGATTTGGAGACCAAAACTGTACGCAATACTCCAGGTGTGGTCTCACCAAGACCCTGTACAACTGAAGTAGAACCTCCCTGCTCCTGTACTCAAATCCTTTTGCTATGAAAGCTAACATACCATTCGCTTTTTTCACTGCCTGCTGCACCTGCATGCCTACTTTCAATGACTGGTGTACCATGACACCCAGGTCTCGCTGCATCTCCCCTTTTCCTAATCGGTCACCATTTAAATAATAGTCTGCTTTCCTGTTTTTGCCACCAAAGTGGATAACCTCACATTTATCCACATTATACTGCATCTGCCAAACATTTGCCCACTCACCCAGCCTATCCAAGTCACCTTGCAGTCTCCTAGCATCCTCCTCACAGCGAACACTGCCCCCCAGCTTAGTGTCATCCGCAAACCTGGAGGTCTCTGGTAAGAAGAAGCCGACTCGGGAGCTCCATGCCGCGGGGAGAGTTTCAACCGCCCCGCCGCGGGGAGTTTCGATCATCCTGACGGGGGCTTCGATCGTCGCCTGCGGATGTTTTGACCTCTTCGACTGCGGACGGCTTCACTGTTTCGACCGCAGGAGAGGAAGAGGAAGCTGATTCAACTTTATTGCCTTCTATCACAGTGGGGAATATGGAACCCACTGTAGTGAATGTACATCTTCGGTTTTATGTGGTAGTGTGTTTTGTGGCTTTTTGCTTAGTATGGCTGTATGGTATGACAAATTTCACAGTACCTTAACTGGTACATGGAAACATAGAAACATAGAAAATAGGTGCACGAGTAGGCCATTCGGTCCTTCGATCCTGCACCGCCATTCAATATGATCATGGCTGATCATCCAACTCAGTTTCCTGTACCTGCCTTCTCTCCATACCCCCTGATCCCTTTGTCCACAAGGGCCACATCTAATTCCCTCTTAAATATAGCCAATTAACTGGCCTCAACTACCTTCTGTGGCAGAGAATTCCAGAGACTCACCACTCTCTGTGTGAAAAATATTTTCCTCATCTCGGTCCTAAAGGAATTCCTCCTTATCCTTAGACTGTGACCACTTGTTCTGGACCTCCCCAATATCGGGAACAATCTTCCTGTATCTAGCCTATCCAACCGCTTAAGAATGTTGTAAGTTTCTATAAGATTCACCCTCAGTTTTCTAAATTCTAGCGAGTACAAGCCAAGTCTCTCCAGTCAAATGTGACAATAAACTGAACTTTAAACCTGAAAAACTTGAAGACCATGTGAATTTTGGGAGAATTAATTAGGGTTAGCCAAATATTCGTAATTGACAATCAGCGTGTGTGTGTGTGTGTCTGCAGTTTATCTCCAACGCCATCACCATTGTTGCCGTCTTCATCTAGTATCATTTGCGTTAATTTGCGAATGTCCTATGGAGCCATCGGTGTCTAATGCGCGAATGTATTCGACGGTCAATGAATCCCTGCGGTGTGACATCACCCTGAGCCTCCCCATGTTCTTTCCCTTGTCTCAGCGACATCCGACGTTCACTTGCAGTTGGAAATATAGAAACATGAAAACATAGAAAATAGGTGCAGGAGGTGGCCATTTGGCCCTTCGAACAGCACCTGTATTCATTGGTAGCATGGCCGTTCATCCACAATCAGAAACATGTGCCTGCCTTCTTCACATATCGCTAGATTCAGCGAACCCCCAGAGCTCTATCGCACTCTCTTTTAAATTCATTCAGATAATTGGCCGCTATTGCAGTCAATGGCAGGGAATTCATCAGATTCACAACTCTCTGGCGGAAAACGTGTTTTAAATGGCCACACATTTATTCTTAGACCGTGGCCCCCTGATTCGGTGTTCCTCCAGCATTGGGAAAACATTTCCGGCCTCTCCCTTATCCAGTCCTTTTATACTTTTATTTGTTTCTATAAGATCCCCTCTCATCCTAAATTCCTATGATAACATGCCCAGTATTCCCAATATTTCCTCATTTGACAGTCCCGCCATCCCGGGGTTTAACCTCGTGAACCTACGCTGCACTGCTTCAATAGCAAGAAAGAGTCCGAAGACGAAACGTCGACTAACCGAAAAGATGGGACGCCTAAATTCAAACTAACCGAATGGGCGGGGCGCCTAAACTCCTATGAACCGAAAGGTTGCGTCGCCTAAAAGCAATCTTACCGGCTGGCCGCTCTGTCGATACGCCACCTACCGTGAAAGGCGGCGGCGCATACAGGGCAACCGACCGACTCCCGCTTAACAGAAAAGTCCAATAACGGACTTGGCGTTGCCGGGGGGCGGGACTTGTCAGCGATTAGTTCAGACCCCACGCAGACCGCGGACGGTGGCCGTGGGAGAGTGGGCTTTCCCGAGGAATGCACACCTTCGGCTGCTTTCAACGTGGCGCTTAGGTTCAGATTGCCCAGTCACCTATGGCATCATGCCTTCACAGTTTGCATTTAGGTGATGCAAACCTTTCGGTTCGTGGGCGTTTAAACGTCCCGCCCGTTCGATTGGTTTGAATTTAGGCGTCCCATCCTTTCGGTTATAAGACGTTTCGTCTTCGGACTCTTTCGGTTCATCCGCGATCCGGCCTCGTTTCTATTCGGCTCTTTGGCGTCGGCTTCTTTGCTTCGGCCTCTTGTCTGTCGGCCTCGCGTCCGGATACCGCTGTACCTGCATGTATACTTTCCGTGACTGCTGTACAAGGACACCCAGGCCTCGTTGCACTTCCCTTTTTCCTAATCTGACACCATTGAGATAATAATCTGCTTCCTTGTTCTTGCCGCCAAAGCGGATCACCTCACATGTATGTAAATTATACTGCATCTGCCATGCATCTGCCCACTCACGCAACCTGCCCAAGTCAACCTGCAACCTCCTAGGAATCCCCTTCAGCCCGTGACCCACCTAACCGTGACCCACTTGTCTGCCTCCTGTGGTCTGGGAGTGACTGCCTCCCTGTAGCTCCTCTCTATGACCTCCTCACTCTCCCTGACCAGACGGAGGTCATCGAGCTGCTGCTCCTGGTTCCTAACACGATGGTGCATGTGGACATGCGGCTGCCACCGCACCATCAAATAGCAACCAAGAAGCATATGAATTCAAGCTTAACCACCTGCAGAAACTGGTAGAGACTGCAAAGGAGACGTACAGTCAGTGGAAACGTTGGGTCCCTCTGGATGAGCAAGAGAGATTCTAGAAAAACCTTAGAAGACTCGAGCATCTCGTCCCCAAGCTGGTTTCTAGGAAGGCTGACTTCATACAGACAAGAATAAAGAAGGACGCTGAAGGATTAGCACAAGCGGCGAATGCTTTCAATTATCCTTCACCATCCATCAGACTGAGACCCACGGCCCTTCCTACGTTTACTGGAAACAAGCTTGACTTTTATGGATGGAGGAAGGATTGCGAAGCACTGCAAAAGCAAGGTGAACCCACTGGATCAAATGAGTTAAGAAGGTTCAATTGCTGGACAGTCTGGCGGACAAAATTACAAGAGACCTCCGCCTCACAAGTTATAACACTTGTGATATCTTTCATGTCCTAGAGAACCGGTTTGGAAATCAAACAGCTATTGCTATTGAGATAGTGGAGGAGCTTCAGAGAATCCCACCTGTCAGAGGACATCAGCCACGTAAAATAGTGGAATTAATTCAAGCTGTGAAAAAAGGCGCTTAAGTGCTTGAGTGATCAATTAGGCACTATTAAAAATCCACTGATGACAAAATCAATTGAACCCAAGCTTCCAGAAACCTTCAAAAAGGAATGGCTGGATTATGTAGCTGCAAGAGGAATGATGTGGTACCAGAGAAATGGTTTGACAGGCTATTGTCATACCTCAAAGAGCAGGAGAGCATACACGAACAGCTCGAGCAACTGAGGGACGAGGAACCCAGTAGAAAGGAAACTCGCTCTGACCCAAGACATGCCAGAACCAAGTCTACCAAGTCAGGAAATGGTCACACAAGTTGTGTAGTCTGTGTGACGTAAAGCATAACATTAAAATAGACATAGAAACATAGAAATTAGGTGCAGGAGCAGGCCATTCGGCCCTTCGAGCCTGCACCGCCATTCAATATGATCATGGCTGATCATCCAACTCAGTATCCTGTACCTGCCTTCTGTCCATACACCCTGATCCCTTCAGCCACACGGGCCACATCCAACTCCCTCTTAAATATGGCTAACGAACTGGACTCAACTACCTTCTGTGGCAGAGAATTCCACAGATTCACCACTCTCTGTGTGAAAAACGATTTTCTCATCTCGGTCCTAAAAGACTTTCCCCTTATCCTTAAACTGTGACCCCTTGTCCTGGACTTCCCCAACATCGGGAACAATCTTCCTGCATCTAGCCTGTCCAACCCCTTAAGAATTTAGTATGTTTCAATGAGACCATCCCTCAATCTTCTAAATTCCAGCGAGTACAAGCCAAGTCTATCCAGTCTTTCTTCATATGGAAGTCGTGCCATCCCAGGAATCAGTCTGGTACTTCTGCAAGCAAAGCTGTACTTCTGCAGGCAGTTTCGAGGGCTAAAGCTGACAGAGAAAAGAGCTGCAGTAAAGTAGTTGGGAGCATGCAAAACCCAACAGTTTGTTGTGTACTTTGTATTGTGTTGCTGTTGTATCCTGTGTAGGGGGGCAGTATGAAGGCCAGGGCAGTGTACTGTTCTGGATGTCAGATGTGGGAGGTCAGGGAATCTGATAGCCCTCCAGACGTCCACATCTGCGCCAGGTATGTTGAGATGGGGCTCCTAAAGGACTGTGTTAGGAACCTGGAGCAGCAGCTCGATGACCTCCGTCTCCTCAGGGAGAGTGAGGAGGTAATAGAGAGGAGCTACAGGGAGGTAGTCACTCCCAGACCACAGGAGGCAGACAAGTGGGTCACGGTTAGGAAGGGCAAGGGGCAGAGGCAGGGGCTAGAGAGTACCCCTGTGACCGTACACCTGGAAAATAGGTACTCGGCTTTGAGTACGATTGGAGGGGACAGCCTAGCTGGGGGCACCAACAGCGGCCGGGCCTCCGGCACAGAGACTGGCCCTGATGCTCAGAAGGGTAGCAAAAAGAGGAGGGCAATTGTAATAGGGGACTCTATAGTTAGGGGGTCGGATAGGCGATTCTGTAGACGCAGTCGGCAGACCTGGATAGTAGTTTGCCTCCCTGGTGCCAGGGTCTCGCATGTGTCAGAACGTGTACAAAATATTCTGATAAGGGAGGGAGAGGAGCCTGATGTTGTGGTACACATAGGTACCAATGACATAGGCAGAAAAAGTGATGAGGTCCTGAAGGGAGAATTTAGGGAGTTGACGGGAAAGTTAAGGAGAAGGACCAAAAGGGTAACGATTTCAGGATTACTGCCTGTGCCGCGTGACAGTGGGAGTAGGAATGAAATGAGGTGGAGGATAAATGCGTGGCTGAGGGACTGGTGCAGCGGGCAGGGATTCATGTTTCTTGATCACTGGGACCTCTTTTGGGGAAGGCATGATATGTACACAAAGGACGGGTTGCACTTGAGCCCGAGGGGGACCAATATCCTGGCAGGGAGATTTGCAAAGGCTACTGGGGAGACTTTAAACTAGAAAGGCTGGGGGGAGGGACTCGGGTAGAGGGGCTAGGGGTCAGGGTATGGGGCAAGAGGCAGAGAAGGGAAGCACTCGGATCCAAAATGTAGGCGAGAAAGATGAAAAAGATAATAGACCGAGAATAAGGGATGGTGGGTTTCTAAAATGTGTATATTTTAATGCTAGGAGCATTGTAAGTAAGGTGGACGAACTTAGAGCCTGGATTGACACCTGGAAATATGATGTTGTGGCAACCAGTGGAACATGGTTGCAGGAGGGCTGTGATTGGAAACTAAATATTCCAGGATTTCGTTGCTTCAGGTGTGATAGAATTGGAGGGACCAGAGGGGGAGGTGTTGCATTGCTTATCAGAGAAGATATTACAGCAGTGCTTTGGCAGGATAGATTAGAGGGCTCGTCTAGGGAGGCTATTTGGGTGGAACTGAGAAGTGGGAACGGTGTAGCAACACTTTTAGGGGTGTATTATAGATCGCCAAATGGGGAGCGTGAATTGGAAGAGCAAATATGTAAGGAGATAGCAGATATTAGTAGTAAGCACAAGGTATTGTTTGTGGGAGATTTCAATTTTCCAAATATAGACTGGGAAACACATTCTGTAAATGGGCTGGATGGTTTGGAGTTTGTAAAATGTGTGCAGGATAGTTTTTTTGCAGCAGTACATAGAGGTATCGACCAGAGAAGGGGCAGTGCTGGACCTCCTGTTAGGAAATGAGGCAGGTCAGGTGACGGAGGTATGCGTTGGTGAGCACTTCGGGACCAGTGATCACAATACCATTAGTTTCAATATAATTATGGAGAGAGTCAGAACTGGACCTAGGGTAGAGATTTTTGATTGGAGAAAGGCTAACTTTGAGGGAATGCGTAAGGATTTTAATGGAGTGAATTCGGACACTTTGTTTCATGGGAAGGATGTAGAAGAGAAATGGAGGACATTTAAAGGGGAAATTGTAAGAGTACAGAATCGTTATGTCCCTGTTAGGTTGAAAGGAAATAGTAAAAATTGAGAAGAGCCATGGTTTTCAAGGGAAATTGGACACTTGTTTCGAAAAAAGAGAGATATCTACAATAATTATAGGAGGCATGGAGTAAATGAGGTGCTAGAGGGGTATAAAGAATACAAAAAGAATCTTAAGAAAGAAATTAGGAAGGCTAAAAGAAGATATGAGGTTGCTTTGGCAAGAAAGGTGAAAGTAAACCCAAAGGGTTTCTACAGCTATATTAATAGCAAAAGGATAACGAGGGATAAAATTGGACCATTAGAGAACCAGAATGGACAGCTATCTGCAGAGCCAAAAGAGATGGGGGAGATATTGAACAATTTCTTTTCTTCGGTATTCACCAAGGAGAAGGATATTGAACTCGGTGAGTTAAGGGGAAAAAGTAGAGTAGCTATGGAAACTATGAGATTCAAAGGGGAGGAAGTACTGACACTTTTGAAAAATATAAAAGTGGATAAGTCTCCAGGTCCTGACAGGATATTCCCTAGGACATTGAGGGAAGTTAGTGTAGAAATAGCAGGAGCTATGACAGAAATATTTCAAATGTCATTAGAAACGGGAATAGGGCCGGAGGATTGGCGTACTGCGCATGTTGTTCCATTGTTTAAAAAGGGTTCAAATAATAAACCTAGCAATTATAGACCTATTAGTTTGACGTCAGTGATGGGCAAATTAATGGAAAGGATACTTAGAGATAATATATATAAGCATCTGGATAAACAGAGTCTGATCAGGAACAGTCAACATGGATTTGTGCCTGGAAGGTCATGTTTGACAAACCTTCTTGAATTTTTTAAAGCGGTAACTAGGGAAATTGATGAGGGTAAAGCAGTGGAGTTTTTCTATATGGATTTCAGTAAGGCCTTTGCCAAGGTTACCCATGGAAGGTTGGTTAAGAAGGTTCAATCTTTGGGTGTTAATGGCGGAGTAGCAAGATGGATTCAACAGTGGCTGAAAGGGAGATGTCAGAGAGTAATGGTGGATGGCTGTTCGTCAGGTTGGAAGCCGGTGACCAGTGGGGTGCCTCAGGGATCTGTGTTGGGTCCACTGTTGTTTGTCATGTACATCAATGATCTGGATGATGGGGTGGAAAATTGGATAAGTAAGTATGCAGATGATACTAAGATAGGTGGTGTTGTGGATAATGAAGTAGATTTTCAAAGTCTACAGAGAGATTTGGGCCATTTGGAAAAGTGGGCTGAAAGATGGCAGATGGAGTTTAATGCTCATAAGTGTGAAGTGCTACATCTTGGCAGGACAAATCAAAATAGGACGTACATGGTAAATGGTAGGGAATTGAGGAATGCTGTGGAACAGAGGGATCTAGGAATAACTGTGCATAGTTCCCTGAAGGTGGAATCGCATGTAGATAGGGTGGTAAAGAAAGCCTTTGGTGTGCTGGCCTTTATAAATCAGAGCATTGAATATAGGAGTAGGGAAGTAATGTTAAAATTGTACAAGGCATTGGTAAGACCAATTCTGGAGCATGGTGTACAATTTTGGTCGCCTAGTTATAGGAAGGATGTCAACAAAATAGAGAGAGTACAGAGGAGATTTACTAGAATGTTGCCAGGGTTCCAGCAACTATGTTACAGAGAAAGGTTGAACAAGTTAGGTCTTTATTCTTTGGAGCGCAGAAGGTTAAGGGGGGACTTGATTGAGGTATTTAAAATGATGAAAGGGATAGACAGAGTTGACGTGGATACGTTTTTCCCATTGAGGGTAGGGAAGATTCAAACAAGAGGGCATGACATGAGAATTAAGGGACAAAGGTTTCGGGGTAACGTGAAGGGGAACTTCTTTACTCAGAGGGTGGTGGCTGTGTGGAATCAGCTTCCAGCAGAAGTGGTGGAGGCAGGATAAATTTTAACATTTAAGAGTAAAGTGGATAGGTATATGGACGCGAAGGGAATGGAAGGGTATGGTCTGAGTGCAGGTAGATGGTACTAGGGGAAAACAAATGGTCGGCACTGACTGGAAGGGCCGAGAGGGTCTGTTTCCGTGCTGTAATTGTTATATGGTTATATGGTTATACGTGTCTTGAAGTTCATGATGATGATTCATAATGCAAAGCTGCATATCTGTGTAAAAATCAAATCTACAAGGATGAACAGACTCCTGAGCATCATTTTTATCTGTGCCCCAATTATGAGATGAGGAAAAGCAGTGTGGATCAGAGAAGGAGAAAAATTGGTCCAGAGGAAGATAAAGACAAGAAGAAACATACAGTGGACCAAGAGTAGTTTTTCAGCAAACTTCCACCAGAGTTGGCAAAACAATGCCGAGATGTGTTCTCCAACACTGTATCAAAAGCCTTCAACACTGCAAAGCATCAGCCAAGCCTCCTAAAGGAAGGTGGACTGCAAGAGAATCCAGTGATGATGACGCTTCTGCAGGTCGTAGCAAATGCTGGACAAAAGGTTGGAACATTAATTGACTTGTCTTCAGATACCAACTGCATAACTCACAAGGCTGCGAGTAGACTGAACCTTAGGAGCGGCAACATCACGCGTATCGTCCATGGACTTGGGGGGATGAAGGTATTGTATTGTATTGTATTGTATATCTTTATTATCATTTTTCTGTGTATTTACATACCTAAAGGAAAACGAAAAAGCGTTTCTCAACCAGTGTCCATTCAGTGTGTGGTAAAAAATAAATAGAAATAAAGAATAAAAGTACATATATCACGAGTTCCGATCGGCAGTGGCACGACAATGGCTCAGCTTCAGTGTGCCCAGGTTGGTGTTTGGTGCGCGATACTTTGGCAGGGGGCAAAGTCCGTTTATCAGTCTAATTGCCTGCGGGAAGAAGCTGAGGAGCATCCTGCTGGTTTTGCAGCTGATGCTCCTGTTCCTCTTCCCAGATTGCAGGATGGAGAATATGTGATGCGATGGGTGGTAGGGGTCTTTGATGATGGAGATGGCTCTGTATATGTCCAGGAATAAAGGGAGTGGAGCACAAATAATCCTGCTGGCGGTCTTCACAATCCTGTCCAGTTGGCGCCGTTCGTACGCCTTGCAGCTCCCGAACTAGGAGGTGATGCCGTAGGTTAATGTGCTCTCGATTGTCGCCCTATAAAAAGTTCGTAGGTGTGCAGTGGGGAGACCTGCTTTCCGTTGTCTTCGGAGAGGGTGTAGTCGCTGCTGGGCTCTCTTAACCAGTGCTGTGGTGTTGGTCGTGGACGTCAGGTCATCTGACAGGTGGAGTCCTAGGAACTTCACACTACTGACCCTTTCCACATCAGTTCCATCGATGTGCAGAGGTGTATGACGTTGTTTTCCCGCCCTCCTGGAGTCAACCACCATCGCCTTCGTTTTTCCCACGTTGAGAATGAGGTTGTGGGATTTGTACCATCCTGTCAGCAGCTCCACCTCCATCCTGTACGCCGACTCATCATTGTCACTGATGAGACCCACCACTGTTGTGTCATCAGCGAACTTGTTGATTAAGTTGTTGTTGAGTCTAGCAGTACAGTCGTGTGTAAGCAGACTAAACAGCAGGGGGCTTAGGACACAGCCTTGGGGCGTGCCAGTGCTCGCGGCTATGGTTTTTGATGTCCTACTGCCCACCCTGAATATCTGCTGCCGTCGTGATAGAAAGTTCAGGACCCAGTTACATGTGCCAGCATCAACCCCCAATAACTCTAACTTCTCCACCAGCTGCTGCGGAATTATTGTGTTAAAAGCAGAGCTGAAGTCTATGAAGAGGATCCTGGCATAAGTACTTTTCCGATCAAGGTGTGGCAGTACGAGGTTCAGTGTTGTTGAGACTGCATCCTCTGTGGATCGGTTGGCTCTGTCGGAAAACTGCAGTGGGTCTAGGTCGACAGGTAGGCTATTTTTGATATGCTGCATAACCTGTCGCTCAAAACACTTGATTACTATGGGTGTTAGAGCCACGGGTCAAAAGTCATTATGGCAGGCTGGGCTTGGTTTCTTCGGGACAGGAACGATGGCGGCACTCTTAAGACAGTTGGGCACTACTGCCTGGCTGAGCGAGGTCTTACCAATATCTGTGAAGACATCTCTCAGTTGCTCGGCGCAATCTCTTAGCAGGCACCCAGGAATGTTGTCCGGCTCGGTGGCTTTGCGTGGGTTGATGCTGGCAAAGGCCTTTTTTACTCCATCTGCGGATAGTCTGAGCGACTGGTCACTGGGAGTTGGCAATAGTGCACGTGTCTGGGTGCGGTTTTTAACCTCAAACTGTGCGTAGAACTCGTTCAGTTCATCTGGTAGAGAGGGATCGTTTTGGCATAGCCGCAGTGGGGGGGGGGGGGGGGGTGCTTGTAGTCAGTGATGGAGTGAAATCCCTGCCACAAGCGGCGTGTGTCTTTGTCATTTGTGAAGTGACTATTAAGTGTTTGTCCATACAGCCTCTTCGCTTCCCTGATACCCCTGGATAGGTTACTCTTTGCCAGTTTGTATGCTGCGTTGTCTCCAGATTTAAATGCAGCATTCCGGATTCTCAGTAGGGAACACACTTCCCCACTTAGCCAGGGTTTCTGATTGGCACGCCTCCTGACGGTTTTTACCACCGTTACATCCTCGATGCATTTATTGATGTATCCGATGACGGAATCTGTGTATTCTTGGAGGTTGATGCCACGTCATCTGTTGCTGCCTCTCTGAAGATGGCCCACTGCGTTGTTTCGAAACAGTCCTGTAGTGCCTCGGTAGCTCCCTGTGGCCGTGTTCTGACTTATTTGACCGTTGGCCTGTCCTGTTTCACCCTGTGTCTGTATGCAGGTGTGAGCATAACCGCTAGGTGATCAGAGTTGCCGATATGGGGGAGGGGTGCTGCTTTATATGCATCTTTAATGTTGGTGTACTCCAGATCTAGTTTGTTCTTTCCCCTGGTTGCAATGTTCACATGCTGGTAGAATATAGGCAGGACAGAAGTAAGACTTGCCTGGTTGAAATCCCCAGCTGCCATGAAGAAAGCATCTGGATGTTCCCTCTGCTACTCACTGATGTTGTTGTAGAGCTGTGTCATAGGTCCACGTAGAGACGAGGCGCTACCATCTAATGATCCGAGTGAAGACTCCCAAGGGCACACTCAAGTCGCACCAGTTAGTTTGTTATAGATTCGGCAGCATTGCAGATGTTCACATACATGTGACACCACAGCAGCTGCAAAGGTTCTTTCCAGACGTCCCACTTAAGGAACTTGTGAGACCAAAAGAGATACATTTGCTCATAAGCCATAGAGAAGGTCAGCTAGCGCCTCAGATGATTAGAACAGTTGGAAATCTCATTCTGTGGGATGTACCACTGGGAAAGACTTTTGGAGGTTGTCATCCTGATCTGTTTGATGAGCTTATCATGTCAGCCCACATGTCCAAAGCACACTTCGCAAGATAAACGAGAGCAGCTGATTTAGAGTATGAGGAGCTCACTAACGCAGTCCCTAAGGAAGTTTCACCAAACGGACAGGTCGCCGTCAAAGTCCAGAAGTCATGTACATCAACCGCCAATCGGGACTTCTTTGATTGGTGGAAGTGGGATAGCATTGGAGCAGCATGCGAGCCAAAGTGCGGGGGTTGCGCTGTGGGAACTGCCAGCCAGGTGGGAAATAAATGATTCTTGCTGAATAGAGAGAGCTCGAAGTGGTAAGGGAAGGCCTCGCCTACATAACAGGAGACCGTCACAGTAAAGACACACATACGCATGCTAGCTATACAAATAATAAAAGGACAGTGGAAGCCACATTTCTCAGGACGGAGAGGCAGCTATCCAGAGAACCTGAATGGAAAAGTGCCTACACAGCCCAGATGCACGACATGGTGGACCGACAGGCTACAATCAATTTGTCCGAAGACATTATTGCAAACTGGAAGTGACCAGTGTGGTATGTGAGTCACATTATAGCTCCAAACCCACACTCTGTCACGACCCCAGTGAGACTAGTGTGGAACAGCAGCCAAATGTGCAATGCTGTCAGCTTAAAAGATTTGCTGATGAATGGTCCAGAAGTCCTCAATCAAATTCGCGCCGTCCTCTTGAGAATCAGAGGCGGAATCTATGCTGCTCTGGGAGACATAAAGAAGATGGATAACTCAGTATGGTTGGAGGACCGTGAAGTACACTTACACAGATTCCTCTGGCGAGATTCCGAGGACGAGTAACTGAGAGAGTATGCTATCACAAGAGTGAACATCGGAGACAAACCTGCGGGGTGCATTGCACAGTTTGCAATGCGTGAGACTGCTAATCATCCTTCTTTTACCCACCTCAAGGATGAGCAGCAAGTACTCCAGAAAGACAGCTATGTTGACGACATCCTCACCTCACAGCAGCCTCGACCAGTTGAGAATCATCACAGCAAATGTGGAAAGAATACTGAAAGCTGGTGGGTTTGAGCTCAAGCCTTGGGTTCTGTCTGGCCAAAGTCGGAGGAAGGAGGACAGTGATACTTTAAAGAAAACCAAAACAAAAACCATGATCCTACCAAACCAAATGCATATTGATGATAACAAGGCACTTCGTCTGGGCTACAATGTTGAAGAGGATATGCTCCACGTTATGGTGGGAATCAATTTATCCAGGAGAATGAAAAATATGCGGCTTCGTCAAGGCCTTCTACAAGAGCAAATGAAAACTAAGACGCCAAATCCCTTAACAAGAATAGAGCTTCTCAGCCAGATAGCAGGGCTATATGACCCCATCGGCATAGTGGCTCCTGTTAAGCAAAAGGGAGCGATTCTGGTACGCAGATCTTTCCAAGAAGCAAAAGAGGGTAGCTGTTCGGTCAGAGACACGTGGGACATGGCACTCTCAGATGGACTCAGAGAGGATGCAATTAAGCTCTTTGAAGAATATGTACAACTTGGAAAAATCAAGTCCGTCAGGGCACTGACTCCCTCTTGCTCCGCAACTGAACCCATGGGAATCACCTTTTCTGACGGAAGTGAGCACACCTACCTGAGATGGGATTCAGACTATGGCCAAGTTAGACTTGTGGAATTCAAGGCCAAGTTAACTCCATTGGACCACAGAGGAGACGCTGTTAAAGCAGAAATGTGCGGGACAGTGTTCGCCTCAATCTCCTAAATTCTAGAGAGTATAAACAGAGTCTATCCAGTCTTTCTTCATAAGACAGTCCTGACATCCCAGGAATCAGTCTGGTGAACCTTCTCTGCACTCCCTCTATGGCAATAATGTCTTTCCTCAGATTTGGAGTCCAAAACTCTATGCAATACTCCAGGTGTGGTCTCACCAAGACCCTGTACAACTGAAGTAGAAACTCCCTGCTCCTATACTCAAATCCTATCGCTATGAAAGCTAACATACCATTCGCTTTTTTTTCTCTGCCTGCTGCACCTGCATGCCTACTTTCAATGTACCATGACACCCAGGTCTCGCTGCATCTCCCCTGTTCCTAATCGCCCACCATTTAGGTAATAGTCTGCTTTCCTGTTGTTGCCACCAAATGGATAACCTCACATTTATCCACATTATACTGCATCAGCCAAACATTTGCCTACTCACCCATCCCATCCAAGTCACCTTGCAGTCTCCTAACATCCTCCTCACAGCTAGCACTGCCCCCCCCCCCCCCCCCAGCTTCGTGTCATCCGCAAACTTGGAGATATTGCCTTCAATTCCCTCATCCAGATCATTAATATATATTGTAAATAGCTGAGGTCCCAGCATTGAGCCCTGCGGTATCCCACTAGTCACTGCCTGTCGTTGTGAAAAGGACCCATTTACTCCTACTCTTTGCTTCCTGTTTGCCAGCCAGTTCTCTATCCACATCAATACTGAACCCCTAATGCCATATGCTTTAATTTTGTATAGTAATCTCTTATGCGGGATCTTGTCGAAATCCTTCTGGAAGTCCAGATGTACCACATCCACTGGTTCTCCCTTATCCACGCTACTAGTTACATTCTCGAAAACTTCCACAAGATTCGTCAGACATGATTTACCTTTCGTAAATCCATGCTGACTTTTTCCAATGATGTCTCCACTTTCCAAATATGCTGCTATCCCATTTTTAATAACCGACTCTAGCAGTTTCCCCACTACCGATGTTAGACTAACTGGTCTGTAATTCCCTGCTTTCTCTCTTCCTAGGGGTTACGTTTGCTACCCGCCAATCCTCAGGAACTACTCCAGAACCTAAAGAGTTTTGAAAGATTATCACTAATGCATCCACTATTTCCTGAGCTACTTCCTTAAGTATTCTGGGATGCAGCCTATCTGGTCCTGGGGATTTATCGGCCTTTAATCTATTCAATTTACCCAACACCGCTTCCCGACTAACCTGGATTTCACTCAATTCCTCCTTTGACCCGCGGTCCCCTGCTATTTCCGGCAGATTATTTATGTCTTCCTAAGTGAAGACGGAACCTAAATAGTTATTTAATTGGTCCGCCATATCCTTGTTCCCCATGATCAACTCACCTGCTTCTGACTGCAAGGGACCTACATTTCTTTTAACTAATCTATTTCTCTTCACATATCTATAAATACTTTTGCAGTCAGTTTTTATGTTCCCTGCCAGTTTTCTTTCATAATCTATTTCCCTTTCCTAATTAACCCCTTTATCCTCTTCTGCTGGTCTCTGAATTTCTCCCAGTCCTCTGGTATGCTGCTTATTCTGGCTACTTTGTACGCATCATCCTTTGCTTTGATACTATCCCGGATTTCCCTTGTTATCCACAGATGCACTACCTTCCCAGCTTTATTCTTTTGCCAAACTGGGATGAAATTTTTTTGTAGTTCATCCATGCAGTCTTTAAATGTCTTCCATTGTATATCCACCGTCAACCCTTTTAGAATCAATTGCCAGTCAATCTTGGCCAATTCACGTCTCATACCCTCAAAGTTGCCCGTCTTTATGTTCAGAACCATTGTTTCTGAATTAACAATGTCACTCTCCATCCTAATGAAAAACTCAACCATTGAGATTAACGGCAGTTTTAAATGAAAAAAAGGGAAACCTCACTAGAAGCCTGCAAAACCTGCTGCAAGACCTGCTACAAGACTCTACCTGAAAAAAAATCTTGATAAGACTCCTCAAACTCCTCAAACATCAGCTGAAAGCTCGGAAGAAGAAGCTGACTCTCGAAGTCCAGCTACAGAAATGACTTCAAAGGATGGCCAGATGGAATCATTGGAACAGTTGGTAAGAGCTTCAGTTACTTTCTAAATTGATAGAAACAAATTAAACACGGTAATGAGAAGCTGATGCTGAAAATTGATAATTTAAATAAACGTGTTGAAGCAATTGAGGAGGATTCAAAGAGGAAAATTAAGCAGGTTGAAAAAGACTGCAATAAGAAGTTTGATTCAATTTTTGGTTCGGATATGGAAGAAATGGATATTACAATGACTGAGATGTTTAAGGAGATAAGGAGACTGAGAAAGTAGCACGAATGTACTGGGGGGGAAATTGCCAAAATGAAGGATACATGACTGGACTTGGAAGCAAGATCGAGAAGGCAGAATGTAAGAATAGTTGTTGTAAAAGAGGGAAGGGAGAGTGGACAAAACACTCAGGAGTTTGCTGTCAATATACTTAAACAAGCATTTAAGCTGCATGAAAACCGGAGAATATACGTGACTCACCGGGTTCGATGCAAGGATCAAGCAAGCTCAGCTGCCCCCCCAAGACGGATAGTTGTGAAATTTTATGACATCTCTACTCTGGAGGAAATTATGAAACTGATTCCATATATATTGAATTTGACGTTTGGGGAAGATAACCTAAGATTATTTCGTGACTATCCAGTTGAAATAGTTAAAAGAGGGACATGTTGTTAAAGACAAGAATGATTTTGAAAGAAATTACTGGCGTAAGATATGGATTAATGTACCCTACAAAGATGAGGGTCACTTATAACTCTGTTGAACGTGCCTTCATGGACCCAGAAGAGGCATTTAAATATGCACAAGGTATCGCACAGAAGTCGGTCTCCCACAACAATACAGAGGAGAAGCGGCGAAGAAAGATCTTTTCTATTAAAAAACCTGCTCTTGTTAAGATGGCGGATTTCTCCACGAGGTGCTGTCTAGAACTTTATCTCTGGAATGTTAATTCAAGGTCGAACGTTGTGTCCCACTCTGAATTAAGGACTTGGAAAGCAAGAGAAACCGTGGTGGAAAACAAACGGAATTTGTAAATACGAAAAAAACAATACTAACGGACTTGTATACAAAAAAATATGAGTTAAGAAACATACAATTATATACCAACATAAAACATTTAACTAATATAACTAACCTTACAACAATAACCCACTATTGTGTAATATTGGTGCACAGCGTAATAATGACTGACTTTTATCTCTTGGTGTTTATTAACTTCTAAGTATATGAATAATGAGTTAAATATGATCGATAAGTATTAACAATATACTACCAAACTTAATCGATGTAGTAGATTTAAAGTGCGTAAACCTGGTGGTGGAAGACTAGGTACTTGGAAATTATCCAAGGGTCTGATTGTGGTTAACCCCTTGGAACCTGCTGCTGGCTAATATAAATGAGACTTAATTCGGGAGTGAAATGTAATAATTGTCGGTATATCAGCAGTCGGATATATAACTAAAATAGTTACTGTTATATTTAGTGTATACTTAATATTGGATTTTTTGAAGATACATTCGAATAGTTAGATTTGGAATGCGGTTTCTCTTATATATATTTTTAAAATTTTGAACCGGTCTCTCTTCCTTTTAATAATAATTGGTCAAGGGGGCAGAGCGGAATGTATAACAACGTCTACGGAAGCCTACAATAATTTTTCTATCACCTTTTAGTGGTTTTTTTAAAATTATAATATCATTATTTTTAGATATTATAATATAACCTTGTTTTTCGATTACCTTTTCACCACTTTACAGTTTCTGGTATTTTCTAAGGTCTATTTTAAAGGGAAGATGCCAACAAAATTTAACAGCTGTGGATGACCATCCATCACTTAGAGTTCTGAGATACTTGGTTGCACCATATGACTTAAGGGTATTAACATGATTTACAATCCAAGACGACAAACAAAAGAAAACTGGAGGAATCACGTTCTGTCGTTGGAATATAAGGGGCGCTAATGAACCAATTAAAAGTGGTAAGATTTTTGCCCAATTAAAATCACTCATTTGTGACATAATTGTTTTACAAGAAACGCATCTGAAACATCAATCACAGATACAATTGAAGACAAATTGGATTGGGCAAACCTACTACTCTTCATTTACTTCGAAATCTAGAGGCACGGCTATTATTATTCGTAAAGCATACCATCCAAACCAAAGAATATCATAGCAGATAAAGAGGGGAGGTTCGTGAGAGTTACGGGAGAAACTCACTCTACCCCACTTGCTTTGATAAATATTTATGCTCCCAACTTTGAAACCCCAATTCTTTAGTAAAATTCAGTATATAATTTCAGAGTTTAACTATCAAAATGTGATAATAGAGGGAGATTTCAATTATGTTCTAGATGCATAACTGGATAAATCAGCAACACAAAAAAGGATTAACATAAAATCCAAAACTAGTGAGCTCCTAAATACATACATAACAATACACAAACATAACAGATGTATGGAGAATCGCGAATCGAGTAGGTAGGGAATACTCATTTTATTCAACGGTACAAAAAACGTATCACATATCGACTATTTTTTGGTGGACACGAAACTAATTCCCTATACATATAATTCTAAATATCATAATAATATTATTTCTGATCACTCCCCGTTAACTTTTTTTTAAATTAGAAGGAATGTCTGATAACAAATCGTTCTGGAGGTTTAACACCCAAATGTTAAACAACTCACAAGGTTGTACATATTTAAAACAGCAGACGATGTTCTTCTTTGAGACAAATGATACACCAGGTATTTCACCCTCCTTATTATAGGATACCTTTAAGGCAATTATTAGAGGAACTAGAATTTCATATCAAGCTTTACGAAATGGAAACATAGCAACATGGAAAATAGGTGCAACAATAGGCCATTCGGCCCTTCGAGCATGCACCGCCATTCAACATGATAATGGCTGATCATGCAACTCAGTAAACAAAATAAAAAGAACAACACTGAACAATTGCAGTGAGAACAACAAATTACACAATTATGTCTAGAAAATACCAAAGAACTAACCATAGATAAACATAATAAGACAACTATATTAAAATACAAATTAAATACAATTTTATCGGCAAGAATAATAAGATTATTTCAAATAACAAAACAAGAAAACTTCGAATTCGGTGATAAACCACATAAACTCTTAGCACGTCAACTGAAAAAAACGGGAAACGGAAAATACAATTACTAAAATGAAATCAGATAAAGGTGAATTATTAACACTACCTGAAGACATTAATGAAAGAGTTGCTCAATTTTCCAAAATCTATATACATCTAAAGCCTCTGCAACCAATAGTAAAATTACAAACTTCTTGGACAATTGTAATCTTCCAAAACGCAATGCGTTTCAACAAGAGGAATTAGGAGCTCAGATTACACTTCAGGAAATAGAAGAAACAGTACATTCGTTGAAGAATGGTAAACCGCCAGGACCAGATGGCTTTAGTAATGAATTCTATATGCGATTCTACGGGTTATTTTCACCAAGCTTACAAAATTTATATATGCATGCTTTTAAAGAAAAGATATTTTCCGAGTCAACTATTACACTTGTACCTAAAAAAGATAAATATCTATAAGACGCAGACTAATATAGAGCCATGGAACTCCTAAATACAGATCAACAAATATTAGCAAAGACCCCAGCGAGAAGATTGAGTAAACATGATAGCAAACTAATCAATCCGGATCAAACGGGGTTGATACCCAAGAGATACTCATTCAACAATTTGAGACGGCTGTTTAATGTAATGTACTCACATAAAACTGAAGAGGAAGACTTAGCAATTATTTCACTGGATGCAGAAAAAGCATTTGATCAAGTAGTATGGCAATATTTATTTAAAGTGTTGGAAAACATTTACATGGGAGATAATTTTATCTCATGGGTAAAATTATTAAATGATAAGCCAAGGACTAGAATACTGACTAATAATGTATTATCGCCGAAATTCCAATTATCAAGGGGCAACAGACAGGGGTGTGCATTATCGCCCCCTCTATCTGCACTGGTGATAGAGCCTTCAGCAGAAAGTGTGCGGTCATCCGAATATTCATGGATATAATGCCAAACACTCAAATAAGAACATTTCATTATATGCAGACGACATATTATTATACATTACAAATTCACAAATTAGCATACCAAATATATTAAATTTAATAGAGTAATTTGGTTAGTTTTCAGGATATCGAATAAACTGGAACAAAAGCGAAATAATGACGATAAAACCTCAAGAGCCGACACATATGTTGAAATTCCCTTTTAGAATTGCAACAGAAACATTCAAGTATTTTAGTATCCAAATTACTACAAAATATATATCATCATTTAACGCAAACTATATGCCTTTGCAAGCTATATGCAAACTGAATTGAATGGGTTGATTAAATTCTGGGAAATACTGCCGATATCTTTAATAGGCAGAATGAATGTTATAAAAATGATCTTACCACAAATACTGTACCTATTTCAATCATTACCAATATATTTACCAAATTAAAAAGATAAAATAAAATAATCTGATATTACAAATTTCGTATGGGACTATAAATCACGTAGAATTCACAGAAAACATCCGTGTAAATCTAAAGAATTCGGGGGGCTGACACACCCTAAATCGTTGTACTACTATTTGGCAGTGAATATTAAAAATATAATTTACTGGTTGGACAGTTCTGCTCAACAAGTAGATTGGATAAGCATGGAGAAAGAAGATTGTCCCCCCTATAATATAGGAGAGATTCATCTTCCCCAGGTGAAACTGAACAATATAATATATAAGAATAATCCAATTATTCACAGCATAATACGAATTTAGAAACAAATAAAATTAACTTTAAAATTAAGAAACATCGCTTCTTTCCCCAATAGTTGGCAATCCCTCATTCAAACCATCTATTATTGATAAAAAAATATCCATTAGGAAATAATAGGAATAAAAATGATTCGAGATATGTATGAAATGGGAAAACCTCTATCATTCCAACAACTACAACTAAAATACAATCTGAAAAGTAGTCAATATTTCAAATACCTTCAAATTCGAGATTATTTAAAAAATATAGAGTCAGGGGGTGGTAGTTAGTGTAGTGTATATCATTCATTAGAACGTGCTTGGGATGCTGAACGGGCTGAAGGTGCATAAGCCACATGGACCTGATGGACAGTACACGAGTGTTCTGGAAGAGGAGGCTTCAGAGATTTTGCAGGCATTCACAGTGATATTTAAGAGTCACTAGAGGCAGGAGTGGTCCCAGACGATTGGAAAATTGGCAATATTACCCCAATGCACAAGAAGCGAGCAAGGCAGAATAGTGGGGACTATAGGCTGGTTTGTTTGCCTTCGTTGGTTGATACGATTTGAGAGTCTACGATTAAGTTGAGATTGCATAGTAATTCGAAGTTCACAATAAAATAGTTCGAAGACTGCATGGCTTTGTGAAGGGGCAGTCTTGCTTCAAATTGTTCCGTGACCCTTTGAAGAGGTAAATACTCAAGACAACGGCGGTCTGTTTACTCAGATTTCTGGAAAGACTTTGGTAATGGGCAACACGTGCGGCAACTAAGGACGAAGAAAGCCCACAGTATCAAAGGGTAGATACTAACTAGCACGGATAGCAGGTTGGCTGGATGGCAGAAGACAAAACGTGGCACTAAACGGGGCTTTTTTCTGGTTGACTGCCAGTGACTAGTGGAGTTCCGCATGGATCGGTTCTGGGAACGTTACTCAAAAATTGCATATTCAAGTTTTGCATAAGGGGATTGAAGGCTGTGTGGCCAATTTTGCGAATGATACCAATATTGGTGGAGGGTCAGGTGCTGCAGAGAGTGCAGAAACTGTGCAAAAAGACTTGGACAGGTTGGGTGGGTGGCAGAAAGGTGGAAGATGGAAAATAGTGAAGCAAAGTGTGGATTTTATTAGTAGGAATAAAGGCGAAGGATATTTTTTAAAATAGGTAGATAATTCAGAAATCGGAGATGATAATGAACTTGGGAGTGCTGATGCGGGATTCCCAAAAAGTTAGTCTGCAAGTCGAATCGGTACTACCTAAAGCACATTCAATTCCTGCATCTATTTCAAGAGGGTTTGTATCCAAACCAGGGTTGTAATGCTGAGTATCCATAGGGCCACGAGAAGGCCGCATTTGGAATATTGTGAGCAATTTTGGCCACAATATCGGAGGATGGATGTGCTGGGTGTGGAGGGGGTCCAGATGAAGTTTATTATTATCAACACAGCCAGTGGATTTGTTATAAGTAGACATCCGAAGGCTTTCGACAAGGTCCCATATAAGAGATTAGTATACAGACGTAAATCACCGAAGGTAGTTGAGGCCAGTTCATTGGCTATATTTCAGAGGGAGATAGATGTGGCCCTTGTGGCGAAAGGGATCAGGGGGTATGGAGAGAAGGCAGGTACAGGATACTGAGTTGGATGATCAGCCATGATCATATTGAATGGCAGTGCAGGCTAGCAAGGCCAAATGGCCTACTCCTGCACCTATTTTGTATATTGCTCTTAATTAGTAGGTTAACCTACGATGAGCATTTGTCGGCACTGAGCCTGTGCTCATTGTAGTTTCGAACAATATGGAGCGGACTTCATCGAATCATACACAATAGTGAAAGGATTGGATTGGTGGATATGGTGAGGATGTTGCTACGAGTGGGAACGTCTGGGAATAGAGGTAATTGTTTCAGAATTAAAGGACGTTCTTTTCGGATGGAGCCGATGAGAAATGTCTTTAGTCAGAGGGTGGCGAATAGAAACATAGAAATGTAGAAACATAGAAAATAGGTGCAGGAGGAGGCCATTCGGTCCTTCGAGCCTGCACCGCCATTCATTGTGATCATGGCTGATCGTCCCTAATCAATAACCCGTGCCTGCCTTCTCCCCATATCCCTTGATACCACTAGCCCCGAGAGTATCTAACTCTCTCTTAAATCCATCCAGTGATTGAGACCCCACTGCCCTCTGTGGCAGGGAATCCACAAATTCACAACTCTCAGGGTGAAAAGGTATTTTCTTAACTCAGTCTTAAATGGCATCCCCTTTTTCCAAAAAATATGTGGCCCTTGCATCTGCATCTAGCTTGTCCAGTCCTTTTATAATTTAATATTTTTCTATAAGATATCCCCTCATCCTTCTAAACTCCAGTGAATACAAGCACGGTCTTTTCAATCTCTGCTCACACGACAGTCCCGCCATCTCAGGAATCAATCTCGTGAACCGGCGCTTCACTGCCTCAATCACTAGGATGTCCTTCCTCAAATTAGGACAATAAAACTGTACACAATACTCCAGATGTGATCTCATCAGAGCCTGTACAAAAGTAGAAGAACCTCTTTACTCCTATACTGAAATCCTCTAGTTATGGAAGCCAACATTCCATTAGCATTATTTGCTGCCTGCTGTACCTCCACACCATCTTTCAGTGACTGGTGTGCAAAGACACCCTGGTCTCGCACCACCTCCCCCTTACCTAACCTAACCCCATTAATATAATAATCGGCGCCCTTCTTTTTTGCCGCCAAAGTGGATATCATCACATTTATCTATATTATACTGTATCTGCCACGTATCTGCCCACTCTCTTAACCTGTCCAGATCACCCTGCAACCTCCTAACATCATCTTCCAAGTTGACACCCAGCTTTGTGTCATCCGAAAGCGTGCTGGTTTCTCCTAATTCCCTTTTCCAAATCATGAATATATATGGTAAACAATTGCGGCCCCAACACCGAGCCTTTCAGCCCACCACTGGCAACTGCCTGCCATTCTGAAATGGACCCGCTCACTCCTACTCTTTGCTTCGTGTCTGCCAACCAATTTTCTCTCCATGTCAATACCCTACCCCCAATACCATATGCTCTAATTTTATTCACCAGTCTCCCCTGCGGGACCTTATCAATGGCTTTCTGGAAGTCTAGATACACTACATCCAATGGCTCCCCTTTATCCATTATGCCTGTCACATCCTCAAAAATTAGACAAGCATGATTTCCCTTTCATAAATCCATGTTGACTTGGACTACCCCTTTTACTGTTATCCACATGCCCCATTATTACCTGTTTAATACTTGAAACCAGCATCTTTGCAAACACCGACGTCAGGCTAACTGGTCTGTAATACCACGTTTTCTCGCTCGCTCCATTCTTGAAAAGTGGGATATCATTAGCTATACTCCAATCCACACGAACTGATCCTCAATCTATTGAACATTGGAAAATGATCACCAATGCGTCCACCATTTCCAGAGCCATCTGCCCGAGGACCCTGGGATGCAGACCATCACGCCAAGGGGATTCTCATCCTTTAGTCCCATTAGCCTAAACAATACGATTTCTCGCTGAATGAAAATTTATTTAAGTACCTCTACACCCTTAGATCCTCAGCCCTCCGCTACATCTGGGAAGTTGTTTGTGTCTTCCTTAGTGAGGACAGATCCGAAGTACGTGTCCAACTCTTCTTTCATTGCGTATTACACATAATAATTTCACCCATGTCTGCCTTCAAGGGACCCGCATTTGACTTTGCTACGCCTTTTCGCTTAACATATCTAAATAAGCTTTTACTGTCCTTCCTTTTATTCCTGTCAGCTTCACCTCGTACTTCATCGTTTCGGCCCGTATTGCCCGGTTTGTATCCTTCTGTTACGTTATGAAAGTTTCCCAATCCTCTGGCTTCCGGCTACTCTTTGCTGTGTTATACATATTTTGTTTTAGTTTTATTCTATCCATAACTTCGCTTGTCACCCACGGTTGCCTCCTACACCCCGTAGAATCTTTCTTCCTTTTTGGAATTAAATGATCCTGCGTATTCCGGATTATGCCCAGAAATTCCAGCCATTTATTTTTCACCGTCATTCCTGTTCGGATCCCTTTCCTGTTTACCTTGGCCAGTTCAATAGACAACATACAATATTGGAAGCAAATAGCGGGCAATATTGGTATTGGTGTTAGCGTGTTGACATGGATAGAAAATTGGTTGGCAGACAGGAAGAAAAGAGCAGGTGTGAACGGGTCATTTTCAGAATATCATGAGCACCTCTCTCATGTCTTCATAGACCCCTTTGTTCGTCTGACGCCTTCATAGTCCTTTATGTTAAATCTGTGGAATACTTTGCCACAAAGGCTGTGGGGGCTAATTCTGTGGATATTTTCTAGGTAGATATAGATAGATTATTCATTAGCATAGGTCTCAGTGGTTATGAGCAGATAGTAAGAGTGTGGTGTAGGAGAGGGTATAGATAATTCATGATTGAATGAGGGATGAGACTTAATGGGAAGAATGGCCTTATTTTACTCCGAAGCCTTAAGACCTTATGAATCCTCGTGTCCGTATCAATCGCACCGTCTTCTGGCTGCTAACCCCGGGACGAAGCCGACAAACCACGCTGCCTCGATAATTAATTTACATGTTCGTGTTTTATTAATGCTTGATAAAGTCGACGGTTCTTCTCTCTTTTGTTGCTCTTTCGCCCCAATTAGTCACTTTTCTGAGAAAACTGCCACTAGGTTCCCAGTGGATATGCTCAGGTGCCGATATTGCATAACGCTCTGCTGTCGCCGTCTGGAAACTCGAGTTGCACAGGTTCAAGTACAGGTACAGGTACAAGCCAGAAATTACAACTATCCTTGCCACGTCATCGGATATAAGGTTCAAGGAAATAAATCGCTGCTCAGTACAATCGCGAGCAACTTCACTGCGCGTGCGTTAGTTTGGATGGTTTTTAATTCATGCTTCACTGCCTGCTGTTGGAAAAGTATGGAGCGGTCGCACGCATGACTGTGATTTCTGAATATTACATTGAAAACAAGTACTTGTTTGTTCACAAGTCTGTTAGTAATGTCCACCGGGTTGTTATTTAATTGTCTATTTTCTGCTTTATTTACTTTATAAATGTGCCAGAGATTGGTTTGTTTCGCTGACAATCGCTGAGTGGCAACACCAGGAGTGATCGCCTAGACCGTCGACTTAAAATGTATTATAGTGGGATCGTGGATATAGAATCTGTGTATTACCCGATTCTTGCAGCAATTGGTGTACCCGGTAGGTAATTGTCGGCACAGGTCATTGAACTAACAAAGACAGTTTGAAAAGCGCAGAGGAGTACAGATTAAGAGAACATACGGAATAACCCGGCACAGTTAAGGGCTGCATGAAGGCGCAGCGGTAGATGGCGCAGGGCTCGCTCCCCACTACGGTTGCTTGGCTTTACAGAATTTATAGGTTCGCCTCGTGGCCAGCGTGGGGTTTCTCCGAGATCTTCGGTTTCCTCCAACTTTCCAAGACACACAGGCTTGTAGGCTAAATGATTTGGTATATATTTGTTTTCAGTCGCTAGTGTGTGTGGAATATTGTTGGTCTGCGTGGGTCACTCGTCTGCGCATACTCGATGGACCGGAGGACTCGCTTCGGTGCTGTGCCTCTAAACTATACTGAAATGAACCAATTTACATCTTCGGAGAGAGGAAACGCGCTGGCTTCGATGAAGGATGGCCGGTCAAAGACTCTGGTACACATTTAGACTCCACGCATTTTGGCCCCAACCGATGCCCCGCACCTGTGTTGTTGGTAGGGCAAGCGACACGTCCTCCTCGCTGTGTGTGAGACTACCTGTTCCGCAGTGCGTAGGGCACACGGTAGAAAGAAAAAAGAAACACCCCGTCCAGTAATGTGATACTGCATTTTACAGTAAAGCTGTTAACATTTCACAGGGATAATTTGGCAGAAACAGATTTGATGATCGTATGAACAACTTACTCAACAAAAAATGTCAGACATGTTCCCCCTCGTTTGAGAGTCAAATTAAATAAATATTTTTTGAAGTACAGATAACAGAGACTGTAGCTGCAGCGATCATGCCGGGATAACAAAGTATTGGGTAACTCAGCGGGTCTTGTAGCATCTCTGGAAGACCGACGTAGGCGACGTATCGGGTCGGGATCCTTCCTCCGATCGAACACTGAAGAAACGACCCGAGCTGAAACGTTGCCTTTCCATGTAATCCAGAGATGCTACTTGAGCCAGTGAGATACTTCAACAATGGTTCTTATCAGGTATAGCACGGAGGCCCGCCCGCTATTCAGCACAAAAAAATTACTCGTTATATTGTTACGCTTGTTTGTCGCTGTAGTATGTATGTAATTATAATTGCAGTGCCTCACGGAATGCCATTGCTCAACATAATGTTCTGAAATGCAGACAAAAATGCTGGCGAAACTCAGCGGGTGAGGCAGCATCTATGGAGCGAAGGAAATAGGGAACGTTTCGGGTCTGAATACTTCTTCAAGCGAAGGAAAGAGGCAACATTTCGTCCCAAATATGCGCACGTTTAAATTACCCTCACCCACCAACCCATGCCACACAAAATTAATCCTTTCTTTTTTCATCCCTTCCCAGTGAATCTGATGGCGATTGTAATCCTGTCCCGTGGCATGTGCGGCCTCTCCAAGTGCATCACTCGTTACATGGTAGCCATGGCAATCGCAGACCTCTCTGTGCTTCTCATTGACGTGATGTTTCGTCGGATTGCTGATACTTATTGGTGGCCCGATTCCTTGCCCTACACTCATGTGTGCAAAATAATACTCTTCCTGGCACCCGTGGCGGTGGATTGTTCTGTATGGTTCACAGTCGCTTTCACATTTGATCGCTTTGTTGCGATTTCTACTCAGAATATGAAAGTCAAATATTGCACCGAGAGAACCGCGTCAATTGTTATCATGACAATGACCCCATGCATCTGCCTTCAGAACCTACCTCTGCCCTTCGCATACGTTTCTTACATCCCAATTGAACTGAATCAGGGCTGTGTCAAAGACGTATATTTTTATATGCGTCGCGAATGGATGGTGTTCTCTTGGACCGATCAGTTGTTCACCCCGGTGATTCCATTCTGCGTGATTTTGTTGTTTAACGCCCTCACCATCAGACGCATTTTCGTGGCCAGTCGAGTCCGCAGGAACCTCCGAGACCTCAGCGGTGGGGGAAAAAAGAAAGATCAGGAGATGGTGAACCGCAGACGATCGGTCGTTTTACTTATGGCAATTTCGAGTTGCTTCATCCTGCTCTGGGCCACAAGTGTCGCACATTTTATTGCTGTTCGAAGTTTGAGTTTGTTTATACGCAGGTCCTGGGCAAACCCTATGGTAGGGTTGGAAAAGGTTGGATCAATGCTTCAGCTGCTGAGCTCCTGCACCAACACAGCCATTTACACTGTGACTCAGAGCAAGTTCAGAGATGAGTTGTTCCGTGTGCTAACATATCCGATGCGTTGCACTAGGAAGATATTTAAATCGGTAAAGTGATAGTTAAAATAATGTCACAACAACGCGTGCGTCGTTTGGTTATCGGATTTATGTGAAAAAAACATATATTTAGTTGAAACAATTAGTTTCAGAAGAACTGCAGCTGCTGGAAAAATCGAAGGTAGACAAAATGCTGGAGAGACTCAGCGGGTGTAGCAGCATCGATGGAGAGAAAGAATAGGTAAGCCTTTGCTCCACAGATGGTGCCTCACCGGCTGAGTTTCTGCAGCAACCTATTCCTTCCATTCAAAGATGCCCGCTTGAGTTTCTAAAACATTTCTGTCTACCTAACATTTAAATTGTGGACATTTTACGCCCTGCTCCTTAATACGCTCATGGGTTCAGTTGATTCCGACCTGATCTAAGCATGCCCTGGTGCATAGTTTAATCTATCAACTGTTTTTTTTTTTACGAATATGCGTTCATATGGCTGGAACATATTATTTTCAAAACGAGTGTAGAAAGACGAGTGTTCATTTAAATACGAGCACATTGTATTCGTTATGCCCTTTCATCATTGGCGAAAAAACGTCTGATTGCGCATTAACGGGGCATTTGGTTTAAAGAGAATCTGCTGTTGTTGTCGCGGATGATTTAGGTTGTGTGAAGTTCCAAACAGACAGCGTGTTGTAAATAACTTCTAAGTGCGGAAAGTATCTCTCGAAAGGAAAAGTACAGATGAGGTATGCCGTAAAGCAAACAAGCTCCATTCAAAGCTAACAACTCAAATACCGCCTCGGGTAACCCGGTGTGCCGCCTGCACACTTGTTAACTGCATTTCCCATTCCCATATAAACCTTTCTGCCCTGTTCCTCGTCAACGGTTAGAATGAGGCCACAAACAAAATGGAGGAACAGCACCTTACATTTCGCTTGTGCATCTTACTATTCTGTGGTTTGAACTTTGAATGCTCTAATTCCAAAATACCCCCGGATTCCCTCCATTTCTCTCCCTCTCTGCCCCAACCTAGTCATCATACTAGTTGTACTTCTCGCATGTTTGTATTCGTTCGGTATCACCTCGCCCAGCCAACAATGGGTGATTATGTCATCAATTTTTCCCTGGCCACCTGTAGCGGGCCCTGCATTGCTGTGGCCTTTACATACATCCAGTGCCTTCGGCTCTACTTTCAGGCGGAAGAACGGTCCCGACCAGAAACATCACATGTCCCTTTTCTCCAGAGATGCTATCTTACCCGCGGAGTCACTCCAGCAGTTTGCGTCATTCTTCAGTATAAACCAGCATCTCCAGTTCCTTTCCAAATCACCTATTTTGGCCGATTCTTCCATAAACGCAATGAAAATTTCCTGTAGTGGTTGCAACGTACATAACCATTAGGGAATTGTAACTCGGAACGAAGAACATGTTGGCAAAATAAATTGTACCTTAAATTCCCGCTTTAATTATAAACGGCACGGGTTCCATTTGAATAAGAAAGAACTGCAGATGCTGGAAAAATCGAAGCTATACAAAAAGGCGATAGAATCCCACCCGGTAAGGCAGTATCTGTGGAGGGACGGAACGGGTGACGTTTCAGGTCGAGACCCTTCTTCAGACTGATGTGGGGCTGGGGGGCCAGCGGGAACCCTTCGCTGCATAGTTGCCGCCTCAACCGCTGAATTTCTCCAGCATAGTCGTCTACCTTCGAAGGTTCCATGTGATTGCTTGTTCTATTTTGAGGGCTGCATTTTATTTAAATACAATTTAAAAACAAACTGCTTGTGCGCATTGGTAATGGTGTGTGTTGAAGGGGAAGGTTTTACAATGGCTGTAATTCATGTCGTTGTTTTCGTTATGTGTTTAGCTTGAGCAATAAAACAGCAGAAAGAGAGAGAGAGATCCCGGTATTCATTTACTTTTGCCCTGAACTATAGGCACAAGCAGATAGCGTTGATGTTTGACGCAAAGTGCAATGACAACATTTATAAAATCAGCGATTGTGAAACAACGTCTACCTGTGCGAAATAGCGCGATGTGCCCATTCAGCGTGTAAATGAACAGCAAGTAACAGTAACAATAAGTAGGTTTATTGGCCAAGTATACAAACCATATAACCATAAACTATATAACAATTACAGCACGGAAACTCTCGGCCCTTACAGTCCGTGCCGACCATTTGTTTTCCTCTAGTCCTATCTACCTGCACTCAGACCATACCCCTCCATTCCCTTCCCGTCCATATACCTATCCACTTTACTTTTAAATGTTAAAATCGATCCTGCCTCCACCACTTCTGCTGGAGCTCATTCCACACAGCCACCAACCCTCTGAGTAAAGAAGTTCCCCCTCACGTTACCCCTAAACTTCCGTCCCTTAATTCGCATGTCATGCCCTCTTGTTTGAATCTTCCCTACCCCTAATGGGAAAAGCTTATCCACGTCAACTCTGTATATCCCTTTCATCATTTTAAAGACCCCAATCAAGTCCCCCCTAAACCTTCTGCGCTCCAAAGAATAAAGACCTAACTTGTTCAACCTTTCTCTGTAACATAGTTGCTGGATCTCAGGAAACATTCTAGTAAATCTCCTCTGTACTATCTATTTTGTTGACATCCTTCCTATAATTAAGCGACCAAAATTGTACACCATACTCCAGAATTGGTCTCACCAATGCCTTGTACAATTTTAACATTACTTCCCTGCTCCTATATTCAATGCTCTGATTTATAAAGGCCAGCACACCAAATGCTTTCTTTACCACCCCATCTACATGCGATTCCAACTTCAGGGAACTATGCACAGTTATTCCTAGATCTCTCTGTTCCACAACATTCCTCAATTCCCTACCATTTACCATGTACGTCCTATTTTGATTTGTTCTGCCAAGATGTAGCACTTCACACTTATCAGCATTAAACTCCATCTGCCATCTTTCAACCCACTTTTCCATATGGCCCAAATCTCTCTGTAGACTTTGAAAATCTACGTCATTATCCATAACACCACTTATCTTAGTATCATCTGCATACTTACTTATCCAATTTTCCACCCCATCATCCAGATCATTGATGTACATGACAAACAACAGTCGACCCAACACAGATCCCTGAGGCACCCTACTGGTCACCGGCTTCCAACCTGACAAACAACCATCCACCATTAGTCTCTCACATCTCCCATTCAGCCACTGTTGAATCCATCTTGCTACTCCGCCATTAACACCCACAGATTGAACCTTCTTAACCAACCTTCCAGGGGAACCTTGTCAAAGGCCTTACTGAAATCCATATAGACAACATCCACTGCTTTACCCTCATCAATTTCCCTAGTAACCGCTTCAAAAAATTCAAGAAGGTTTGTCAAACATGACCTTCCTGGCACAAATCCATGTTGGCTGTTACTGTTCAGACCCTGTTTATCCAGATGCTTATATCTATTATCTCTAAGTATCCTTTCCATTAATTTACCCACCACTGACGTCAAACTAACAGGTCTATAATTGCTAGGTTTATTCTTTGAACCCTTTTTAAACAATGGAACAACATGCGTAGTACGCCAATCCTCCGGCACTATTCCCGTTTCTAATGACATTTGGAATATTTCTGTCATAGCTCCTGCTATTTCTACACTAACTTCCCTCAATGTCCTATGGAATATCCTATCAGGACCTGGAGATTTATCCACTTATATATTTTCCAAAAGTGTCAGTACTTCCTCCTCTTTGAATCTCATAGTTTCCATAGCTACTCTACTTTTTTTCCTTACTTCACATAGTTCAATATCCTTCTCCTTGGTGAATACCGAAGAAAATAAATTGTTCAATATCTCCCCCATCTCTTTTGGCTCGGCAGATAGCTGTCCATTCTGTCTCTCTAATGGTCCAAATTTATCCCTCGTTATCCTTTTGCTATTAATATAGCTGTAGAAACCCTTTGGATTTACTTTCACCTTTCTTGCCAAAGCAACGTCATATCTTCTGTTAGCCTTCCTAATTTCTTTCTTAAGATTCTTTTTACATTCTTTATACTCCTCTAGCACCTCATTTACTCCATACCTCCTATAATTATTGCAGATATCTCTCTTTTTTCGAAATAAGTGTCCAATTTCCCTTGAAATCCATGGCTCTTTCCAAGTTTTACTACTTCCTTTCACCCTAACAGGGACATAAAGATTCTGTACTCTTACAATTTCACCTTTAAATGCCCTCCATTTCTCTTCTACATCCTTCCCATAAAACAGAGTGTCCCAATTCACTCCTTTTAAATCCTTACGCATTCCCTCAAAGTTAGCCTTTCTCGAATCAAAAATCTCCACCCTAGGTCCAGTTCTGACTCTCTCCATAATTACATTGAAACTAATGTTATTGTGATCACTGGTCCCGAAGTGCTCACGGACGCATACCTCCGTCACCTGACCTGCCTCATTTCCAAACAGGAGGTCCAGCACTGCCCCTTCTCTGGTCGATACCTCTATGTACTGCTGCAAAAAAACTATCCTGCATACATTTTACAAACTCCAAACCATCCAGCCCATTTACAGAACGTGTTTCCCAGTCTATTTTTGGAAAATTGAAATCTCCCACAATCACTACCTTGTGCTTACTACTGATATCTGCTATCTCCTTACATATTTGCTCTTCCAATTCTCGCTCCCCATTTGGCGGTCTATAATACGCCCCTAAAAGTGTTGCTACACCGTTCCCACTTCTCAGTTCCACCCAAATAGCCTCCTTAGACGAGCCCTCTAATCTAACCTGCCAAAGCACTGCTGTAATATTTTCTCTGACAAGCAATGCAACACCTCCACGTCTGGTCCCTCCAATTCTATCACACCTGAAGCAACGAAATCCTGGAATATTTAGTTTCCAATCACAACCGTCCTGCAACCATGTTTCACTGATTGCCACAACATCATATTTCCAGGTGTCAATCCAGGCGCTAAGTTCATCCACCTTTCTTACAATGCTCCGAGCATTAGAATATACACATTTTATAAACCCACCATCCCTTATTCTCTGTCTATTATCTTTTTCCTCTTTCTCGCCTACATTTTGGGTCCGAGTGCTTCCCTTCTCTGCCTCTTCCCCCACACCCTGTCCCCTAGCCCCCTCTACCTGAGTCCCTCCCCCCAGCCTTTCTAGTTTAAAGTCTCCCCAGTAGCCTTTGCAAATCTCCCTGCCAGGATATTGGTTCCTCTCGGGTTCAAGTGCAACCCGTCCTTTTTGTACAGATCATGCCTTCCCCAAAAGAGGTCCCAGTGATCAAGAAACTTGAATCCTTGCCCACTGCACCAGTCCCTCAGCTATGCATTTATCCTCCACCTCATTCCATTCCTACTCTCACTGTCACGCGGCACAGGCAGTAACCCTTTTGGTCCTTCTCCTTAACATTCCCCCCAACTCCCTAAATTCTCCCTTCAGGACCTCATCTCTTTTTCTGCCTGTCATTGGTACCTATGTGTACCACAACATCATGCTCCTCTCCCTCCCTTTTCAGAATCTTTTGGACACGTTCCGACACGTGCGAGACCCTGGCACCAGGGAGGCAAGCTACCATCCGGGTTTCCCGACTGCGTCCACAGAATCGCCCATCCAACCCCCTAACTATAGAATCCCCTATTACTATTGCCCTCCTCTTTTTGCTACCCTTCTGAGCATCAGGGCCGGTCTCTGTGCTGGAGACCCGGCCGGTGTTGCTGCCCCCAGGTAGACTGTCCCCTCCAATTGTACTCAAACCCGAGTACCTATTTTCCAGTTGTACAGTCATAGGGGTACTCTATAGCCCCTGCCTCTTGCCCTTCCTAACCGTGACCCACATGTCTGCCTCCTGTGGTCTGGGAGTGACTGCCTCCCTGTGGCTCCTCTCTATGACCTCCTCACTCTCCCTGACCAGACGGAGGTCATCGAGCTGCTGCTCCAGGTTCCTAACACGATCCTTTAGGAGCCCCATTTCGACACACCTGTCGCAGATGTGGATTTCTGGAGGGCTACAAGGAATTTGCCTTGGCGCTCAGCCCACAAGGAACAACGTGACATAGAGTGACAGTTACGAATGGCTCAGAAAACCTTAAACATTAATAATAATAAAACGTTAATTATAAAACACCATTGATCAAGCATGTGAACCAACAAAATACCAGATTAAATGGAGGCTATAGATATTTGACTGGTGAGTAAAGCAACTACTCGTGGATCAAAACTGTTTTTATGTCAGGCTGTGGCAGCTTTGGCAATCCGGAGTCGCCTTCCAGAGGGGAGTGATTCAAAGAGTTTGTGGCCAGGTTGAGAGGTGCCAGAGATGATCTTTCCCGCTTGCTTCCTGGCCCTTGAAGTGTACAGTTCATCAATGGAGGGAAGGTTGCAGCCAATAACCTTCTCTGCTGATCGGTTGATTCGCTACAGCCTCCAGGTGACGTGCTGGGTGGCTGAGTCAAATAAGACCATGATGGAGAAGGTGAGAACAGACCCTACCATTGCAATGTAGAATTGGATCATCGTTGCCTGTGGCAGATTGTGCTACCTCAGCTGCCGTATGAAGTACATACTATGTTGTTCCTTTTTGACTGAGGAGTCGATGGTAACCATCCCACTTAATGTCATTGGAGATGATGGTTCCCATGAACTTAAAATATTCCACAGATGTCTCCACAGTAGCCGGAAGACGGAGGATTGGGAAATTTCATAGGACAACAGAAAGAAACAAAACGGGCAATATGGGCTGAAAAGATGAGTACGATGGGAAGCTGGCCAGCGATATAAAGAAGGACAATAAAAGCTTCTATAGAAATGATAAGGGGAAAATAGTAGCAAACTCATATGTGGGTCCCTTGAAGGCAGATACGGGTGAAATAATTATGGACAACAAGGAAATGGCAGAATAGTTGAATAGGTACTTCGGATCTGTCTTCACTAAGGAGAATACAAACAATCCCCCAGATGTACTGGAGGACGGAGGATCTAAGGGGGTCGAGGCAATTAAGGGGTTCTTAATGGGATTCGTAAGGGGTTCGATAGGCTAGATACAGGAAGATGGTTCCCGATGTTGTGTAGGTCCAGAACAAGGGTTCACAGTCTAAGGATAAGGGGGAATTCCTTTGACACCGAGATGAGGAAAACATTTTTCACACGGAGAGTGGTCAGTCTCTGGAATTATCTGCCACAGAAGGTGGTTGAGGCCAGTTCATTGGCTATATTTAAGAGGGAGTTGGATGTGGTCCTTGTGGCTAAAGGGATAGTGGGGTATGGAGAGAAGGCAGGTACAGAATACTGAGTTGGATGATCAGCTATGATCATATTGAATGGCGGTGCAGTCTCGAAGGGCCAAATGGCCTAGTCCTGCACCTATTTTCTATGTTTCTATCTTTGTAACTGAAATACATTTTCATTAGGCGAGAAACAGGATTGGGTGGACTAATGGGACTGAAGGATGATAAATCCCCTGGGCCTAATGGTCTGCATCCCAGGTTCCTCGGGGAGGTGGCTCTAGAAATATTTGACGCATTGGTGATCATTTTCCGATGTTCAATAGATTCAGGATCAGTTCCTGTGGATTGGAGGATAGCGAATGGTATCCTATTTTTCAAGAAACGAGAGAGAAAAAGGGGAATTACAGACCAGTTAGCCTGGATTCGGTGGTGGGAAAGATGCTGGAGTCAATTTTTAAAGAGGTAATAATGGAGCATTTGGATAGCAGTAAAAGGATTAGTCCAAGTCAACATGTATTTATGACGGGAAATCATGCTTGACTAATCTTCTGGAATTTTTTGAGGATGTGACAAGTAAACCGACGACAGAAATTAGAGCACATGGTATTGGGGGTATGGTGTTGACATGGATAGAAGATTGGTTGGCAGACCGGAAGCAAAGAGTCGGAGTGAAAGGGTCATTTTCAGAATGGCAGGCAGTGGCGAGTGGAGTGCCGCATGGATCGGTGTTGGGGCAATTGTTTACCATATATATACATGATTAGGAAGAGGGAATTAGGAGCAACACTAGCAAATATCCGGATGACACAAAGCTGGGTGGCTGTGTGAGCTGTGAAGAGGATGTTAGGAGGTTGCAGGGGGACCTGGATAGGTTGAGTGAGTGGGCAGATGCGTGGCAGATGCAGTATAATATAGATAAATAAGAGGTTATCCACTTTGGCGGCAAAAACAAGGGGGCAGATGATTATCTCAATGGGGTTAGGTTAGTTAAGGGGGAGGTACAACGAGACCTGGTTGTCCTTGCACACCAGTCACTGAATGTTGGCGTGCAGGTACAGCAGGCAGTGAAGAAAGCTAATGGAATGTTGGCCTTCATAACAAGAGGATTTTAGTACAGGAGTAAAGATGTTCTACTTCAGTTGTATAGGGCTCTGGTGAGACCATATCTGGAGTACTGTGTACAGGTTTGGGCTCCTAATTTGAGGAAGGACATCCTTGTGATTGAGGCAGTGCAGCGTAGGTTCACGAGATTGATCCCTGGGATGGCGGGACTGTCATATGAGGAAAGATTGAAAAGACTAGGTTTGTATTCACTGGCGTTTAGAAGGATGAGGGGGGAAATTATAGAAACATATAAAATTATAAAAAGACTGCACAAGCTAGATGCAGGAAAAATATTCCCAATGTTGGGTGAATCCAGAACCAGGGGCCACAGTCTTAGAATAAAGGGGTGGTCATTTAAGACTGAGCTGAGAAAAAACGTCTTTACCCAGAGAGTTGTGAATTTATGGAATTCCCTGCCACAGCGGGCAGTAGAGGCCAAATCACAGGATGGATTTATGAGAGAGTTGGATAGAACTCTCGAGGCAGTGGAGTGAAGGGATATGGTGAGAAGGCAGGCACGGGTTATTGATAGTGGACAATCAGCCATGATCATATTGAATGGCGGTGCTGGCTCCAAAGGCTGAATGGCCCGCTCCTGCACCTATTTACTATTTTTTTGTGTTTCTATGTGACTGTTGATGATGGTGAGTGTGATGAGGGGAGGGGGAGCTCTCCTGAAGTCTACAATCAATTCTAGTGTCTTAAGAGCATTGAGCTCTAGGTTGTTGCTCGGCTCCAGGACTCCACCTATGACACTTCTTGTCCGCAGGCATATTCCTCCCCAACCTGGATCAGTGCAATCAGAGGTACGTCGTCCGCAAACTTGAGATGCTTGACAGAGGAGTCTGTGGAGGTGTAGTCGTTGGTGTAGAGAGAGTAGAGGAGAGGAGAGAGTACTCAGTCGTGCGGTGCTCCTAAGCTGAGCATTTGCGGGTCCGAGATGTGCTTTTTCAGCCTCACATGCTACTTTCTGTCTGTCAGGAAGTTGGAGATCCACTAACAGAGGTGTTCAGGCACAGTCAACTCGGAAAGTTTGTAGTGTGGAAGCTCTGGCAGAATGCTGTTGAATCTTTGGTCAAGTTGTTCGATCATGTGCTCATGCTTCCTCAAACGTGCCAGGGCGGCACGGTGGCGCAGCGTTCGGGTTGATGCCTTACAGCGCAAGAGCCCCGGGTGTCGGGTTCGATGCTAACTGCGGGTGCATGTCTGTATGGAGTTTGTACACTCCCCGTGACCTGCATGGGTTTTCTCCGAGATCTTCGGTTTCCTCCCATACTCCAAATACTTACATGTTTCCAGGGTATTTAGCTTGGTATAAATAAAAATTCTCCTTAGTGTGGGTAGATAATATTATTGAGCGGAGACCGTTGGTGGGAGCGGACTCAAGGGGCTGAAGGGCCCGTTTCCGCGCTAAACTAATCTACACGAAACGAAACACAACGAAGTTAAACTAAACTAAACTAAACTGAACTTAATGGATCTAAAGTAAGCTAAATTAAACTAAACTAAACTAAACATGGTGGTGAGCCCGTCGGTAGGCCATCACACATTGTTACTCGTTGATGAATGGTAGACGAATGGCAGAACATCAGCAGTGGATGTAGGCCAACAGTCCGTTGAGATGTTAACATCGCGTAGCCTGTCATCCCTTTATCGGGGATCGAAGTTCCAACTTGGCCTGTGAACTGTAACATCGTGTAGCCCGCGGTGTCTGGTAAGAAGAACCGACTCGATAGCTCCATGCCGCGGGGAGAGTTCCATCACCCGGACGTGAATTTAAATTCGATGGAATGAATTGTGGAGAATGTACATGTTAAGTTTTATATGGTTGTGTGTCTAGTGGCTTTGCTCTTCGTACGGCTGTAGGTTCCTCAAATTTCACTGTACCTTAACTGGTACATGTGACTATAAACTGACCTTGAAGCCTGGAAAACGTGAATATCATGTGAATGTGGGGAGAATAATTAGGGTTAGCCATATGTGCGAATTTGATAGAAAGCGTAGGCACGTGTGTGTGTGTGCGTTTGCGCGTGCATGTGTATGTGCGTGCGTGTGTGTGCGTACTGCGTGCGTGTGGTTGCGTGTGTGTGTGCGCGTGTTTCTGTGTGCGTGTGTGTGTGTGTGTGTGTGTGTGTGTGTGCGGGTGTGTGTGTGTGTGTGTGTGTGTGCGTGTGTGTGTGTGTGTGCGTGTGTGTGTGTGTGTGTGTGCGTGTCCGCGTGCGTGTGTTTGTGTGTGTTCGTGTGTGTATGTGTGTGTCTGTGTGTCTGTGTGTGTGCGTGTGCGCGCTGTTAAACTCGAACGCCATCACTAACAATGTTGCCGCCTTAATCTGGTGTCATTTACGTTAATTTATGGTTGGCATGTAGAGCCATACAAGAAGGTGATCCGCATCCGGAATGCACTGACAATGTCCATTGGAACAATGCGACGGCCGAGACAGAGTCGCCTGTGAAATATTTACACATATCAGATATCTCATGCATCGTGGGGACAGTTACATCTGTTACAATATCTGTTAACATTATTTCTCAAATAAATTAAGATAAAAAATAACTAGTTGAATGGAGGAACCGAGGACATATGTTTTAAGTTAAGCGGAGTAGATTTAATGGGAATTTGAGGGCTAACTTTTCAATACACAAGGTAGCGGGTGTACGGAACAACATAGAAACATAGAAACATAGAAATTAGGTGCAGGAGTAGGCCATTCAGCCCTTCGAGCCTGCGCCGCCATTCAATATGATCATGGCTGATCATCCAACTCAGTATCCCGTACCTGCCTTCTCTCCATACTCGCTGATCCCCTTAGCCACAAGGGCCACATCCAACTCACTCTTAAATATAGCCAATGAACTGGCCTCAACTACCCTCTGTGGCAGAGAGTTCCAGAGACTCACCACTCTCTGTGAGAAAAAAGTCTTTCTCATCTCGGTCTTAAAGGATTTCCCCCTTATCCTTAAGCTGTGACCCCTTGTCCTGGACTTCCCCAACATCGGGAACAATCTTCCTGCATCTAGCCTGTCCAACCCCTTAAGAATTTTGTAAGTTTCTATAAGATCCCCTCTCAATCTCCTAAATTCCAGACAGTATAAACCGAGTCTATCCAGTCTTTCTTCATAAGACAGTGCTGACATCCCAGGAACCAGTCTGGTGAACCTTCTCTGCACTCCCTCTAAGGCAATAATGTCCTTCCTCAGATTTGGAGACCAAAACTGTACGCAATACTCCAGGTGTGGTCTCACCAAGACCCTGTACAACTGAAGTAGAACCTCCCTGCTCCTGTACTCAAATCCTTTTGCTATGAAAGCTAACATACCATTCGCTTTTTTTCACTGCCTGCTGCACCTGCATGCCTAGTTTTCAATGACTGGTGTACCATGACACCCAGGTCTCGCTGCATCGCCCCTTTTCCTAATCGGCCACCATTTAAATAATAGTCTGCTTTCCTGTTTTTGCCACCAAAGTGGATAACCTCCCAATTATCCACATTATACTGCATCTGCCAAACATTTGCCCACTCACCCAGCCTATCCAAGTCACCTTGCAGTCTCCTAGCATCCTCCTCACAGCTAACACTGCCCCCCAGCTTAGTGTCATCCGCAAACTTGGAGATATTGCCTTCAATTCCCTCATCCAGATCATTAATATATATTGTAAATAGCTGGGGTCCCAGCACTGAGCCCTGCGGTACCCCACTAGTCACTGCCTGCCATTGTGAAAAGGACCCGTTTACTCCTACTCTTTGCTTCCTGTTTGCCAGCCAGTTCTCTATCCACATCAATACTGAACCCCTAATACCGTATGCTTTAAGTTTGTATACTAATCTCTTATGTGGGACCTTGTCGAAAGCCTTCTGGAAGTCCAGATATACCACATCCACTGGTTCTCCCTTATCCACGCTACTAGTTACATCCTCGAAAAATTCCACAAGATTCGTCAGACATGATTTACCTTTCGTAAATCCATGCTGACTTTGTCCAATGATTTCACCACTTTCCAAATGTGCTGCTATCCCATCTTTAATAACTGACTCTAGCAGTTTTCCCACTACCGATGTTAGACTAACTGGTCTGTAATTCCCCGTTTCCCTCTCTCTCCCTCCCTTCTTAAAAAGAGGGGTTACATTTGCTACCCGCCAATCCTCAGGAACTACTCCAGAATCTAAAGAGTTTTGAAAGATTATCACTAATGCATCCACTATTTCCTGAGCTACTTCCTTAAGTACTCTGGGATGCAGCCTATCTGGCCCTGGGGATTTATCGGCCTTTAATCTATTCAATTTACCCAACACCACTTCCCGACTGACCTGGATTTCACTCAATTCCTCCTTTGACCCACAGTCCCCTGCTATTTCCGGCAGATTATTTATGTCTTCCTTAGTGAAGACGGAACCAAAGTAGTTATTCAATTGGTCCGCCATATCCTTGTTCCCCATGATCAACTCACCTGTTTCTGACTGCAAGGGACCTACATTTGTTTTACCTAACCTCTTTCTCTTCACATATCTATAAAAACCTTTGCAGTCAGTTTTTATGTTCCCTGCCAGTTTTCTTTCATAATCTATTTTTCCTTTCCTAATTAAGCCCTTTGTCCTCCTCTGCTGGTCTCTGAATTTCTCCCAGCCCTCTGGTATGCTGCTTTTTCTGGCTACTTTGTACGCATCATCCTTTGCTTTGATACTATCCCTGATTTCCCTTGTTATCCACGGATGCACTACCTTCCCCGATTTATTCTTTTGCCAAACTGGGATGAACAATTTTTGTAGTTCATCCATGCAGTCTTTAAATGTCTTCCATTGTATATCCACCGTCAACCCTTTTAGAATTAATTGCCAGTCAATCTTGGCCAATTCACGTCTCATACCCTCAAAGTTACCTTTCGTTAAGTTCAGAACCATTGTTTCTGAATTAACAATGTCACTCTCCATCCTAATGAAGAACTCAACCATATTATGGTCACTCTTGCCCAAGGGGGCACGTACAACAAGACGGCTAACTACCCCTTCCTCATTACTCAAAACCCAGTCTAAAATAGCCTGCTCTCTCGTTGGTTCCTCTACATGTTGATTTAGATAACTATCCCGCATACATTCCAAAAAATCCTCTTCCTCAGCACCCCTGCCAATTTGATTAACCCAATCTATATGTAGATTGAAGTCACCCATTATAACTGTTTTGCCTTTGTCGCACGCATTTCTAATTTCCTGTTTGATACCATCCCCAACTTCTCTGCTACTGTTAGGTGGCCTGTACATAACACCCACCAGCGTTTTCTGCCCCTTAGTGTTTTGTAGCTCTACCCATACCGATTCCACATCCTCCAAGCTAATGTCCTCCCTTTGCATTGCGTTAATCTCCTCTCTAACCAGCAACGCTACCCCACCTCCTTTTCCTTTCTCTCTATCCCTCCTGAATATTGAATATCCCTGGATGTTCAGCTCCCAGCCTACGTCACCCTGGAGCCATGTCTCCGTGATCCCAACTATATCATAATCATTAATATCTATCTGCACGTTCAACTCGTCCACCTTATTACGAATACTCCTTGCATTGAGACACAAAGCCTTCAGGCTTGTCTTTACAACGCACTTACCCCTTATACAATTTTGCTGAAAAGTGGCCCTTTTTGATTTTTGCCCTGGTTTTGTCTGCCTGCCACTTTTACTTTTCACCTTGCTTCTACCCTCATTTTACACCCACCTGCCTCTCTGCTCTTGTACCCATCCCCCTGCCACATTAGTTTAAATACTCCCCGACAGCACTAGCAAACACTCCCCCAAGAACATTGGTTCCATTCCATTCCAGGTGCAAACCGTCCTGTTTGTACCGGTCCCACCTCCCCCAGAACTGGTCCCAGTGCCCTAAAAATTTGAATCCCTCCCCCTTGCACCACTTTTCAAGCCACGTATTCATTTGCAATATCCTCCTATTTCTACTCTGACTGGCCCGTGGTACTGGTAGTAATCCGGAGATTACTACCTTTGAGGTCCTACTTTTAAGTTTATCTCCTAGCTCCCTAAATTCACCTTGTAGGACCTCATCCCTTTTTTTACCTATATCGTTGGTGCCAACATGTACCACGACAACTGGCTGTTCACCCTCCCCCTCCAGAATGTTCTGCAGCCGTTCAGTGACATCCCTGACCTTTGCACCAGGGAGGCAACATACCATCCTGGAGTCTCGTTTGCGGCCGCAGAAACGCCTATCTATTCCCCGGACAATTGAATCCCCTATTACTATTGCCCTTCCCCTCCTTTTTCCCCCCTCACAAGCAGCCAGAAGATGTATTTGAGGCACAGCCTATACCGTCGTTTACTCAACAGTAGCCACGGAGGTGGATAATACAGGTTCTGAGATGCGTGGGTCAATCGCGGGCAGGTGGGAGTAGTGTAGCTCGGACATGTATGCCGGTGTGGGCAAGATGGGTCGAAGGGCTTGTTTTCAAATTTATTTGTGGGCAAATATTCCAACGATCTCGAACTGATCCGAGAGTCCCCATTCTACACACCGGGAGCGAATTACAGCGGCCGAAGAACTTACAAATCAGCACATCTTTGGCATGTGGGAATAGAGCTGAGCACCTGGAGGGACCCAAACTATCACAGGGAGAAAGTGCAAACTCTTCACTGACAGCTCCCGATGTCAGGTACGAACCAGGGTCTCTGGTGCTATGAGAATATGGCGTCATGACTGTAGTAATGCGGTGGGAAAAGCATGTAGCTGATGAGGTAGGTGGGTTCGGGAACAAATCTGGGTGATAGTGGGATTGTTCTATTTGTAAAAATGGGATGAACGCAGCAGATCAGAAATGAACGCAAAATGCTGGCGTATTTGTAGCAATGTTACAACATTTTGAGATATCAAAAAGGGGAAATTGACCTCCTCAAACAGTAGGAGGGATGGCCTTTCGGCACCTATGGTAGGTTCGCGCGCCCTCACTTCCAACAAGGCAAGAATATGTGTACGGTCAAGTGACAGGGACGCATCACATTTATCTCCTCCCTCGCTCACCTGCCCCTATACGTCTTCCCTCGTTCCTTGGCATGAATATCGATCTCACAATTCTGTTAACCCCTGCTGTCTCCTCCCCTTCCTACCTCACCCTCAGCCCTCTAGCTCCTCCTCCTGCTTTTTATTTTCTTCTCCCCGCCTCCCCCCATCACCCATCAGCCTGAAGCAGGGTTCAGACTCGAAATGTTGCCTTTATCTTTCGCTCCATAGATGCTGCTGCACCAGTTGAGTTTCTCCAGCATTTTGTGTTCCCTCGATTTTCCAGCAACTGCAGTTCCTTCTTTAACAAGAATCTTCCTCGCCTTTGTACAGCTATTATGTGTCACGATTTATCCTGCCTCTGCTCTCTCACAGCTCCACCATCAGTCTGAAGAAGCGAATAGTGTCTTCGTCCGTTAGACTGACAACGTTTCCAAGTTGACCTAATTTCCACAAATATAGTGGAAGAAGCAGTCTGGATCCCTGAAACATGGAGGAACATGCAAATACAGAGAATAATTTTGAATTCAATCTGCAGGATTTCAACCATTCGGGGATATCAAGTGGGAGAAGCTCTGTTCCCTATAAGACAGCTTGCAGCATAGATCATCCACACTATAAGGTTTTTTTCCTTAGTGGTCAAGGAGGGGACATTTCCTCCTGTGGTATTTATGTGCTGTGTCATGGAACACATGGCTACGTCTTCGCTAAGTAACCCACTGGTGAGTTCGTCAAAATCCTCTTAATGTGGAATAACATGAGAATATCATGGATAACCTCAGATTAGTTAAAACAAATGTAGGTCCCTTGCAGTCAGAAACAGGCGAATTGATCATGGGGAACAAGGACATGGCAGACCAATTGAATAACTACTTTGGTTCTGTCTTCACTAAGGAAGAAATAAACAATCTGCCGGAAATAGCAGGGAACCGGGGATCAAATAAGGTGGAGGAATTGAGTGAAATCCAGGTTAGACGGGAATTGGTGTTAGGTAAATTGAATGGAGTAAAGGCCGATAAATCCCCAAGGCCAGATAGTTTGCATCCCAGAATACTAAAGGAGGTAGCCACTGAAATAGTGGATGCATTAGTGATAATTTTTCAAAACTCCTTAGATTCTGGAGTAGTTCCTGAGGTTTGGACGGTAGCTAATGTAACCCCAATTTTTTTAAAAAAGGAGGGAGAGAGAAAACGGGGAATTACAGACCAGTTAGTCTAACATCGTTAGTGGGGAAACTGATAGAGTCAATGATTAAAGATGGGATAGCAGTACATTTGGAAAGTAGTGAAATCATTAGACAAAGTCAGCATGGATTTACGAAAGGTAAATCATACCTGACGAATCTTATAGAATTGTTCGAGGATGTAACTAGCAGAGTGGATAAGGGAGAACCAGTGGATGTGTTATATCTAGACTTTCAGAAAGCTTTCGACAAGGTCCCACATAAGAGATTCGTACACAAACAAAAAGCACACGGTATTGGTGGTTCGGTATTGATGCTGATAGAGAACTGGCTGGCAGACGGGTAGCAAAGAATAGGAGTAAACGGATCATTTTCAGAATGGCAGGCAGTGACTAGTGGGGTACCGCAAGGCTCAGTGCTGGGACCCCAGCTATTATATATTATATATCAATATATATTAATGATTTGGACGAGGAAATTGAGTGCAACATCTCCAAGTTTGCGGATGACACTAAGCTGGGGGGTAGTGTTAAGTGTGAGGAGGATGCTAGGAGGCTGCAAGGTGGCTTGGATAGGCTGGATGAGTGGGCAACGGCATGGCAGATGCAGTATAATGTGAATAAATGTGAGGTTATCCACATTGGTGGCAAAAACAGGATGATTGACTATTATCTGAATGGTAGCAAATTAGGAAAATTGTAGATGCAACGGGACCTGTGTGTCATGGTACACCAATCATTGAAAGGCATGAAGGTGCAGCAGGCAGTGAAGAAAGCAAATGCTATGTTAGCGTTGATAGCGAAAGGATTTGAGTATAGGAGCAGGGAGGTTATACTGCAGTTGTACAGGGTTTTGGTGAGACCACACCTGGAGTATTGCGTACAGTTTTGGTCTCCAAATCTGCGAAAATACATCCTTGCCATAGAGGGGGTACAGAGAAGGTTCACCAGACTGATTCCTGGGATGTCAGGACTTTCATATGAGGAAAGACTGGATAAACTTGGTTTGTACTCGCTAGAATTTAGAAGACTGAGGGGGGATCTTATAGAAACTTACAAAATTCATAAGGGTTTGGATATGTTAGATGCAGGAAGATTGCTCCGGATGTTGGGGAGGTCCAGAACAAGGGGTCACAGTCTAAGCATAAGGGTGAATTCCTTTAGGACCGAGATAAGGAAAACATTTTTCACACAGAGATTGGTGAGTCTCTGGAATTCTCTGCCACAGAAGGTAGTTGAGGCCAGTTCATTGGCTATATTTAAGAAGGAGTTTGATGTGCCCTTGTGGCTAAAGGTATCAGTGGGTATGGAGAGAAGGGAGGTACAGGATACTGAGTTGGATGATCAGCCATGATCATATCGAATGGCGGTGCAGGCTCGAAGGGCCGAATGGCCTCCTCCTGCTCCTTTTTTCTATGTTTCTATGTTTCTAATCTATTGCTCCCTCGCAGGCGGTGTGGTGTAGGCAAATTACAGGCGTTTATAGACAAAACTTGAAGTAGGACAGCGAACGTAATTGGGGAAAGATGACAAGGTAAATCGTATGGAAGTTTATGTAAGACTCGAACAGATACAATCCCATTATTTGCTGGGAACGTTCATGGTAATTTGACGTGTAGGTTTATCCTCGCTATCACGTCGTCTATGTTTACTTTTAAAATGAAAACAACACTTTTGCCACCCATGCTCCAAGTCTGAGCAATGCCGATTTCGCGACAGCGGGAATCCGCTTTCACCGGGCAGAAAGGATGGAGGACTCTTTAACCTGCACCTACACCGGCTTGTTGAAAGTCCACACGGATCATATCGTCTCTCTGACCACGCCATGAACGGCGAGATGGGGCAGCCGATGAAGAGGAGGGGGAGACCGCTGCTTCCATTTCATCCTTCAGAACGTGGGCCGAATAGCGCTCTTGTTGCTAATTCCTCCGGAAAATGGATACCTTGTGTTCTGCGCTGGAGTAGTGTATGACCTGTGACGCGTGGGAGCATCTTCTAATCAAAGACGTTTTAGCGACAACGCGTCTGGTGCCATTCCTGGTGTCTTTCATAATGGAAGACACTAGGAACGTGCCTGAATTCAAGAGAGTCAGGGGGTGGTAGATATTGTAGTGCCTATTATTCTTTAGAAGGTGCTTGGGATGATCAACGGGCTGAAGGTGCATTAGCCACCTGGACTTGATGGACTGCACCCGAGTGTTCTGAAAGAGGAGGCTTCAGAGATGTTGCAGGCATTCACAGTGATATTTTAAGAATTACTAGAGGCAGGTGTCGTCCCAGATGATTGGAAAATTGGCAATGTTAATGCGATGCACAAGAAGCCAGCAAGGCAGAATAGGGGGACTGTAGGCTGCTGTGTCTGCCTTCGTTGGTTGGTAAGATTTTAGTGTCCAGTATTAAGGTTGAGATTGCGTAGTACTTCGAAGTTCACGATAAAATAGGTCGAAGTCTGCATGGCTTTCTGAAGGGGCAGTCTTGTTTTACAATAGTTCTGTGATCCATTGAAGAGGGAAATACCCAAGACAGCGGTAGTCTATCTACTCAGATTTCTTGAAATACTTTGATAATGGGCAACATGTGCGGCGACTAATGACGAAGAAAGCCCACGGTATCAATGGTCAGATACTAACTAGCACGGATGGCAGGTTGGCTGGATTCCAGTAGACAAAACGTGGCACTAAACGGGTCTTTTTTCAGGTTGGCTGCCGGTGACTGGTGAAGATCCCCATGGGTCGGTTTGCGAATGATACGAATGTAGGTGGAGGGTCAGATGCTGCAGAGAGCGTAGCGACTCTGCGGAAGGACTTGGACAGGTTGGGTGAGCGGCAGAAAGGTGGAAGATGGAAAATAGTGTAGCAAAGTGTGGAGTCTTGCATTTTGTTAGTGGGAATAAAAGCGTAGACTATTTTTTTTAAATATGTAGATAATTCAGAAATCGGAGATGAAAATGAACTTGGGAGTGCTGATGCGGGATTCCCAAAAAGTTAATCTGCAAGTCGAATTGGTACTAAATAAAACAAATTCAATGCATCCATCTATTTCAAGCGGGTTTGTACCCAAAACAGGGTTGTAATGCTGAGTCTTTATAAGGCGCCGAGAAGGCAGCATTTGGAATATTGTGAGCAATTTTGGCCACAGTATCGGAGGATGGATGTGCTGGGTGTGGAGTGGGTCCAGAGGAAGTTTATCATAAATTAGTAGGTTAACCTACGATGAGCGTTTGTCGGCACTGGGCCTGTGCTCAATGGAGTTCAGAACAATGAGGAGGGGATTTAATTGACGCATACACAATAGTGAAAGGGTTGGATAGGGTGGATGTGGTTAGGATGTTGCTACGAGTGGGAAAATCTCTGAATAGAGGTAATTGCTTCAGTATTAAAGGACGTTCTCTTCGGATGGAGCCGATGAGAATTGTCTTTATTCAGAGAGTGGCGAATAGAAACATAGCAATATAGAAACATAGAAAATACGTTCCCTCTGTGGCAGGGAATCCACGAATTCACAACTCTCAGGGTGAAAAGGGTTTTTCTCACCTCAGTCTTAAATGGCCTCCCCTTTATTCTAAAACTGTGGCCCCTGCATCTGCATCTAGCTTGTCCAGTCCATTTATAATGTTATCTGTTTCTGTAAGAACACCCCTCATCCTTCTAAACTCCAAAGAATGCAAACCCGGTCTTATCAATCTCTCCTTATACGACAGTCCCACCATCCCAGGATTCAATCTCGTGAACATACGCTTCACTGCCTCAATCACAAAGATGGCCTTCCTTAAATTAGGATACTAAAACTGTACACAATACTCCAGATGTGGTCTCATCAGAGCCTGTACAGCTGCAGAAGAAGCTCTTTTCTCCTGCACTGAAATCCTATTGTTATGAAGGCCAAAATTCCATAAGCATTCTTTACTGCCTGCTGTACATGCACGCCGTTTTCCAGTGACTGATGTACAAGGACACACAGGTCTCGCTGCACCTCCTCCTTACCTAAACTAACCCCATTGAGATTATATTCCGCCCCCTTATGTCTGCCGCCAAAGTCGATAACCTCACATGTATCTATATTATTAGATTAATTTAGATTAGATTAGATTGGATTTTATTACTTGTCATTCGAACCTCAGAGAGGCTTAAACGAAACTCCGTTTCTACAAGCCATACAAACAGTACAATTCATAAAAAAACCACACAAATAATTCAATTCACACAAACATCCATCACAGTGAATCTCCTCCTCACTGTGATGGAAGGCAAAGTTATTCTCTCTCCCGCGCACCATTCCTCTCCCGATGTTGAAGCCCGGGAGGGCGGTATTAGGTCCCACGGCCATTCAGGCCGCGCCTTCCGTTGTTCGGCCCCGCTGTAGACCCAAAAGTCACAAAGTTGGAACGGAGCCCCAGGCGGGCGCTGGAATTATACTACAACTGCCACGCATCTGCCTACTCACGCAATCTGACCAGGTCTCCCTGCAACCTCCTAACATCCTCTTCCCAGTTCGCACTGCCACCCAGCTTTGTGTCATCCGCAAACTTGCCGATTGCTTCTACTTCCCTCTTTCAAATCATGAATATATATGGTAAACAGTTGCGGCCACAACACCGAGTCTTTCGGCACTACACTAGCCACTGTGGCTAGTGTACTGCCGAAAGACTCGGTGTTGTGGCCGCAACTGTTTACCATATATATTCATGATTTGGCTCCGTTTCATCCATTATACTTGTCACATCCTCAAAAAATAGTCAAGCATGATTTCCCTTTCATAATCCATGTTGACTTGTTGACTTGGACTAATCATTTTACTGCTATCAAAATGCCCCATTATTACCTCTTTAATACTTGACTTTCCCACTACCGACGTCATGCTACCAGTTCTGTAATACTCCCTTCTCTCTCGCTCCATTCTTGAAAAGTATGGTAACATTAGATATATTCCAATCCACACGAACTGATCCTCATTCTATTGAACATTGGAACATGATAGCAGGGGACTGTGGGTCAAAGGAGGAATTGAGTGAAATCCAGGTCAGTCGGGAAGTGGTGTTGGGTAAATTGAATAGATTAAAGGCCGATAAATCCCCAGGGCCAGATAGGCTGCATCCCAGAGTACTTAAGGAAGTAGCTCAGGAAATAGTGGATGCATTAGTGATAATCTTTCAAAACTCTTTAGATTCAGGAGTAGTTACTGAGGATTGGCGGGTAGCAAATGTAACACCCTCTTTTTAAGAAGGGAGGGAGAGAGAAAACTGGGAATTACAGACCAGTTAGTCTAACATCGGTGGTGGGGAAACTGCTAGAGTCAGTTATTAAAGATGGGATAGCAGCACATTTGGAAAGTGGTGAAATCATTGGACAAAGTCAGCATGGATTTAAAAAAGGTAAATCATGTCTGACGAATCTTGTGGAATTTTTCGAGGATGTAACTAGTAGCGTGGATAAGGGAGAACCAGTGGATGTGGTATATCTGGACTTCCAGAAGGCTTTCGACAAGGTCCCACATAAGAGATTAGTATACAAACTTAAAGCATACGGTATCAGGGGTTCAGTATTAATGTGGATAGAGAACTGGCTGGCAAACAGGAAGCAAAGAGTAGGAGTAAACGGGTCCTTTTCACAATGGCAGGCAGTAACTAGTGGGGTACCGCAGGGCTCAGTGCTGGGACCCCAGCTATTTACAATATATATTAATGATCTGGATGAGGGAATTGAAGGCAATATCTCCAAGTTTGCGGATGACACTAAGCTGGGGGGCAGTGTTCGCTGTGAGGAGGATGCTAGGAGACTGCAAGGTGACTTGGATAGGCTGGGTGAGTGGGCAAATGTTTGGCAGATGCAGTATAATGTGGATAAATGTGAGGTTATCCACTTTGGTGGCAAAAACAGGAAAGCAGACTATTATTTAAATGGTGGCCGATTAGGAAAAGGGGAGATGCAGCGAGACCTGGGTGTCATGGTACACCAGTCATTGAAAGTAGGCATGCAGGTGCAGCAGGCAGTGAAAAAAAGCGAATGGTATGTTAGCTTTCATAGCAAAAGGATTTGAGTACAGGAGCAGGGAGGTTCTACTTCAGTTGTACAGGGTCTTGGTGAGACCACACCTGGAGTATTGCGTGCAGTTTTGGTCTCCAAATCTGAGGAAGGACATTATTGCCATAGAGGGAGTGCAGAGAAGGTTCACCAGACTGATTCCTGGGATGTCAGGACTGTCTTATGAAGAAAGACTGGATAGACACGGTTTATACTCTCTGGAATTTAGGAGATTAAGAGGGGATCTTATAGAAACTTACAAAATTCTTAAGGGGTTGGACAGGCTAGATGCAGGAAGATTGTTCCCGATGTTGGGGAAGTCCAGGACAAGGGGTCACAGCTTAAGGATAATGGGGAAATCCTTTAAGACAGAGATGAGAAAAGACTTTTTTCACACAGAGAGTGGTGAGTCTCTGGAACTCTCTGCCACAGAGGGTAGTTGAGGCCAGTTCATTGGCTGTATTTAAGAGTGAGTTGGATGTGGCCCTTGTGGCTAAGGGGATCAGAGGGTATGGAGAGAAGGCAGGTACGGGATACTGAGTTGGATGATCAGCCATGATCATATTGAATGGCGGTGCAGGCTCGAAGGGCTGAATGGCCTACTCCTGCACCTAATTTCTATGTTTCTATGTTTCTATGATCACCAATGCGTCCACCATTTCTACAGCCATCTGCCAGAAGACCCTGGGATGCTGGCCATCAAGCCAAATGGATTATTATCCTTCAGTCTCATTAGCCTACCCAATACTATTTATCGCTAAATGAAAATGTCTTTCAGTACTTGCAGGTTGTTTGTGTCTTCTTTAGTGAAGACAGATACGAAGTACCTGTTGAACACTTCTTTCATTTCTTGTTACGCATAATAATTTCACCCATGTCTGCCTTCAAGGGACCCGCATTTGGCTTTGCTACTATTTTTTCCCTTAACGTATCTAAATAAGCTGTTACTGTCCTTCCTTCTATTCCTGTTCAGCTTCACCTCGTGCTTCATCTTTTCGGCCCGTATGCCAGTTTTGTTTCCTTCTGTTGTGTTATGAAAGTTCCCAATCCTCTGGCTTCCGGCTGCTCTTTGCTGTGTTATACATCTTTTATTTTATTTTTATTCCATCCCTAACTTCTCTTAGCACGCACGGTTCCCTCCTACACCCCGTAGAATCTTTCTTCCTTTTTGCAATTAAGTGATCTTGCGTCTTCCGGATTATGCCCAGAAATTCCAGCCATTGCTGTTCCACCGGCAGTCCTGTTGGGATCCCTTTCCAGTTTACCTTGGCCAGCTCAATAGACAGTAGACAATATTAGAAGCAAATAGCGGACTATATTGGTATTGTGGTTAGCGTGTTGACATGGATAGAATATTTTTGGCAGAAAGGAAGCAAAGAGCAGGTATGAATGGGTCCTTTTCCGAATAGCATGATTTCCTCTCTCATGTCTTCATAGACCCCTTTGATCACACCTGACGCCTTCAATGTCCTCTATGTTCAATCTATGGAGTACCTTGACACAAAGGCTGTGTGGGCTAAATCTGTGGATATTTTCCACGAAGAGATATATAGATAATTGATTAGTACAGGTGTCAGTGGTTCTGAGAAGAAAGTAAGAGAGTGGTGTAGGAGGGGGTATAGATAAGTCGTGATTGAATGGTGGATGAACCTTAATGGGCAGAATGGCCTTATTTTACTCCGAACCCTTATGACCTCATGACCCCCCCCCCCCCCCCCCCAGTGTCCGTATCATTCTTTCCGACTTCTGGATGCGAACCCCGGGACGGAGCCGACAAACGACGCTGCCACGATAATTAATTTACATGTTCGTGTTTTATTAATGCTTGATAAACTCTACGGTTCTTCTCTCTTTTGTGGCTCTTTCGCCCCATTAGTCACTTTTCTCAGAACACCGCCTCTAGGTGCCCAATGGATATGCTCAGGTGCCGATACTGCTTACGCTCTGCTGTCGCCGTCTGGAAACTTGAGTTGCGCAGGTACAAGCCAGAAATGACAACTTTCCTTGCCCCGTCATCGGATGTCAGGTTCAAGGAAATAAATCGCTGCTCAGAACATTAGCGATCAACTTCACTGCGCTAGCGTTAGTTACGATTTTTGAAATTCATGTTTCACTGCCAGCTCTTGGGAATGTATGGAGCGGTAGCCCGCATGATTGTGCTTTCAGAATATTACATTGAAAACAGTACCTTTTTGTTCCAAAGTCTGTAAGTAATGTCCACAAGGATGTTATCTAATTGCCTATTTTCTCCTTTATGTACTTTATGTATGTGCCAGAGATTGGCTTGTTTCGCTGACAATCGCTGAGTGGCAGCACCTGGAGTGATCGCCTAGACCGTCGAATTAAAATGTATTATAGTGAGACCGTGGATATAGAAACTGTGTATTACCCGATTCGTGCAGCAATTGGAGCACCCGGTAGGTAATTGTCGGCACTTCTCATTGAACTATCAAAGACTGTTTTTCCCATTGAGGGTAGGGAAGTTTCAAACAAGAGGACATGACATGAGAATTAAGGGACAGAGGTTTCGGGGTAACGTGAGGGGGATCTTCTTTACTCAGAGGGTGGTGGCTATGTGGAATCAGCTTCCAGCAGAAGTGGTGGAGGCAGGATCGATTTTAACATTTAAGAGTAAAGTGGATAGGTATATGGACGTGAAGGGAATGGAGGGTAGGGTCTGAGTGCAGGTAGATGGGACTAGGGGAAAACAAATGGTCGGCACGGACTGGAAGGGCCGAGAGTCCCTGTTTCCGTGCTGTAATTGTTATATGGTTATATGGTTATATGGAAATTAACCCCATCTCAGAACACTCGCCGGCAATTCCACTGCGGGTGCGATAGTTTGGCATTTGCAAAATCCAATGTTCACTGCCTGCTGTTGGAAATGTCGCCAACATTATTGTGATTTTGAATTTTACATGGAAACAGTAGATGTTTGTTCAAAAGTGTGTAAGTAATGTCCCACAGGGATGTAATCTCTTTGCCGGATTTCTCCTTTATTTTGTTTATAAGAATGCGAGATATTGGTATGTTTCGCTGCAACTATTGAGCGGCTCCATCAGGAGTGATCGCCTGGATCGTCGCATTAAAATGCATGGGATTCAGATCGAGAAGAAAATAGGACTTGTGTATTATCCGATTCTGGCAGCAATCGGTATCCCTGGTAGGTAATTGGCGGCACATCTCATGGAACTAACAACGACTGTTTGGAATGCGCAGAGTATTAAAGGTTAAGAGAACATACCGAATAGTCCAGCAGCAATTAGAGCGGCACGCTGGCACAGGACTAGAGCAACTGCCTTACAGCGCTTGTCTGTACGGAGTTTGCAGGTTCTCCCCGTATCCTTCGGGTTTCTCCCTGATATCTCTGTTTTCTTCCCAAGCTCCATAATATTGAAATCAATTGTCCCTTGTGCGTGTAGGCTGATGTTAGTTTGCGCGATCGGTGGGTCGGTGGTCCTGTTTTCGCGCTGTTTGCCGAAACTAAACTAAAATAGGCAAAGCACATCTTTGGAGCGAGAAAGCGCGTTGCTATATTTGATGGATGCCGGTCATTGAAGCTGGCAGAAATGTCGCCTTCACTGCTTTTTACTAAAATCAATGTACGGTCGTTTCTGTTCCACTGTGCGTACTGCATTAGGAAGAACGAGAAATACACGCCGTCCAGTAATTTGGCACTGCATTGTTTGTATCGCTCTTAAATGCTCATAGAAATAATTTCGCAGAGACTGATTTGAAGGTCGCACGAACAACCTGCTCAACAAAGACAGATTACAGATAAAAACGACTACACATGCAGCAATCTTGCAGTGAAAACGAAGAACTGGTTAACTCAGCCAGTCTTGCAGCATCTCTGGAGGACCGACGCAGTCAACCAATCAGTTTGCGATCATTCTTCCAATCGGAGTCCGAAGAAGAGGTTCGAGCTGATACTTCGCCTATCTATGTCCTCCAGAGATATTGCTTGCGCCACTGAGATACTCCAGCACTTTTTCTTGTCAGGTACTGTACGGAGGCACGCCCGCTGTTTTGGCAGAAAATAATAGCCTGTTATGTTGTTAGCCGTGTTTGTGAAGGATGTTTGTAATTATATTTGCAGTGCTTCACTAAATCCCTTTCCTTGGTCTCATGTTCGGAAATGCATTCTCGAAGGCCAAATGGAAAACAGTCCGCATTAATCCAACCACGATTGACTCAATGCCCCGACACAAAAGTTAGTCACGTCTCAGCAATAACAACGACACTGCGCATTTGAATTTACCGTTGTAAAAATGAAATCACATATTGGATATTGGAAGGATACCCTCATAATTCTGATTGGATAGATGGTTATGTGGACTGTTAATTTAATTTTAGATACACTGTGTGACCTGTTGAAAATGTTCTATATTTTACATCAACTTCAAACGATCGGCATAATTTTGTGAAGATTTAGTACAAAAGGCAATCCGACTAATTTTGGCAAAAAGGATTTTAATCATTTGCAGATTATATTCCCGTTTACCAAAATGGGATTGATATATGTACTAATATTTCCATCCTCATGTCATTCCTTTCTACATAGGGCAATCCTACTAATTTTGGTATCCAGGAATTTAATAATTTACTGATTGAACAACTACCTGCAAACGTTTGACGGATGATTGTCCCAAATATTCATTCGTTTAATAAATAGCCTCTACTACTGGCGAGGCAGGTTTAAATTACTCCGTCTGCTCTCACCCACCAACCCGTTCATCACACAATTAATCAGTTACTATTTTCATTTTTTTTTTCCCAGTGAATCTGCTAGCGATAGTGATCTTGCTCCGTAGCAAGTGCGGGCCTATCCAAGTGCATCACTATTTACATGATAGCCAATGGCGACCGCGGACCTCTCTGTGCTTCTCATTGACGTGATGTTTCGTCGGATTGCTGATATGTATTGGTGGCATGCTTCGTTGCCCTACACTCCTGTGTGCAAAATAATTCTCTTTCCTGGCTCCCGTTGCGGTGGATTGTTCTGTATGGTTCACGGTCGCTTTCACATTTGATCGCTTTGTTGCGATTTCCACTCAGAAGATGAAAGCCAAATATTGCACCGAGAGAACTGCGTCGATTGTTATCCTGACAGTGACCCCAATTCGTCTGCCTTCAGAACGTACCTTTGCCCTTTGCATACGTTCCTTATAAGCCAATTGACATGTCTCTGGGCTGCGTCAAAACAATATTTTTTTACATAAAGCCCAAATGGATGGTGTTCTCTTGGACTGAACAGTTGTTCACCCCGGCGATTCCATTCTGCCTGATTGTGTCGTTTAATGCGCTGACCATCAGACGTATTTCTTGGCCAGTCGAGCCCGCAGGAACCTCCAAGACCTCAGCGGTGGGGAGAAAAGGAAAGACCAGGAGATGGTGAACCGCAGACGGTCGGTCGTTTTACTTCTGGCAATCTCGGGCTGCTTCATCCTGCTCTGGGCCACAAGTGTCGCACATTTTATGGCGTTTTCGAATTTTGAAATTGTTTATGCGCAAGGCCTGGATAAACCCTTTCGAAGGATTGGAAAGGATTGGAGTTATGCTTCAGCTGCTGAGCTCCTGCTCCAACACAGCCATTTACAACCGTGACCCAGAGCAAGTTCAGACATGAGTTGCTCCGTGTGCTAACATATGCGACCCGTTGCACTGGAAAGATAGGACAATAGGTAAAGTGATATTTAAAATAATATCACATCAACGTGTGCGTAGCTTGGGCATCTGATTTATGTGAAAATACAAACATTTAAATTGTTTAAGAAAGAACTGCAGATGCCGGAATAATCGAAGGTAGCCAGAAATACTTGAGGAATTTAGCTGTTCGCCAGCATCTATGGACCGAAGGAAAAGGTGACGATTCGGATGGAGACCTTTCTCAGATTAATGTGTGGCTTGCTGAAGAAGGGTCTCGACCCGAATCGTCACCTGTTCATTCCCTGCATAGATGCTGCCTCAGCCGGTGATATCTCCAGCATTTTTGTCTACCTTCGATGGTTCCATTTGTTTATGCTATTTTTATTGATTTACAATTTCCGAATAATCTTCATGCGCTCATTGATAATTGTGTTTGTCGAAGGGGGGGGGGGGGGGGGGGGGGGATTTCCATAGCAGGAATTCATCGCGTTGTTTTCGTTCTGTGTTTAGCTTCAGGAGAAAGAAAGAGAGAGAGGGAGAGATCCAGGTATTTATATACTTTTGCCCTGAACTATAGTCACAAGCAGATAGCGTTGATGTTTTATGCAAAGTGCAATAAAAAAAATCTATCAAACCAGCGATTGTGAAACAACGTCTATGTAATGGGGCTATCCGTGTTATATAGCGCGATTGTGGCAATTCAGCGCGTAAATGAATCCTTGGTCATATTGCTCCACGACTTCGACCAATGTTGTGTTCGACGATGTGCTCTTGCTTCCTCAAACATGCCATGGCGGCACGGTGGCGCAGCGTTAAAGTTGCTGCCTTACAGCGCTAGAGACCCGGGTCCCGGGTTCGATGCTAACAACGGGTGCATGTCTGTACGGAGTTTGTACATTCTCCCCGTGACATGCATGGGTTTTCCCCCGAGATCTTCGGTTTCCTCCCACATTCCAAATAGGTATATATTTGCAGGGTAATTGGCTTGGTATAAAATGTAAAATTGCCCATTAGTTTTGTGTAGATAATGTTAGTGTGCGGGCATCGTTGTTGGGTCCGCACTCGATGGGCTGAAGGCCAGATTTTCCGCGCTAAACTAATCTACAAGAATCTAAACTAAACTAAACTGAGCTGAACTAAACTAAAGTACACTAAACTAAACTAAATTTGGTGTGAGCCGGTTGGTTGGCCATCGCATATTGTTCCTCGTTGATGAATGGTAGATGAATGGTAGCATATCAGCAGTGGATTGACTCAACCAACAGTCTGTTGAGACGTTCGCATCGCGAAGTCTGCCATCCCTTTGTCGGGGATCAAAGTTCCAACTTCGGAGCCTGTAAATTTTAACATCGTGAAGCCCGCGGTCTAGAAACATAGAAACATAGAAACATAGAAATTAGGTGCAGGAGTAGGCCATTCAGCCCTTCGAGCCTGCACCGCCATTCAATATGATCATGGCCTGATCAATCCAACTCAGTACCCCGTACTGCCCTTCTCTCCATAACCCTCTGATCCCCTTAGCCACAAGGGCCACATCCAACTCACTCTTAAATATAGCCAATGAACTGGCCTCAACTACCCTCTGTGGCAGAAGGTTCCAGAGACTCACCCACTCTCTGTGTGAAAAAAGTATTTCTCATCTCGGTCTTAAAGGATTTTCCCCCCTTATCCTTAAGCTGTGACCCCTTGTCCTGGACTTTCCCCAACATCGGGAACAATCTTCCTGCATCTAGCCTGTCCAACCCTTTAAGAATTTTTGTAAGTTTCTATAAGATCCCCTCTCAATCTCCTAAATTCCAGAGAGTATAAACCGAGTCTATCCAGTCTTTCTCTCATAAGACAAGTCCTGACATCCCAGAATCAGTCTGGTGAACCCTTCTCTGCACTCCCTCTAATGGCAATAATGTCCTTCCTCAGATTTGGAGACCAAAACTGTACGCAATACTCCAGGTGTGGTCTCACCAAGACCCTGTACAACTGAAGTAGAACCTCCCCTGCTCCTGTACTCAAATCCTTTTGCTATGAAAGCTAACATACCATTCGCTTTTTTCACTGCCTGTCTGCACCTGCAATGCCTACTTTCAATGACTGGTGTACCATGACACCCAGGTCTCCCGCTTGCATCTCCCCTTTTCCTAATCGGTCACCATTTAAATAATAGTCTGCTTTCCTGTTTTTGCCACCAAATGGATAACCTCACATTTATCCACATTATACTGCATCTGCCAAACATTTGCCCACTCACACCAGCCTATCCAAGTCACCTTGCAGTCTCCTAGCATCCTCCTCACAGCGAACACTGCCCCCCAGCGTAGTGTCATCCGCAAACTTGGAGGTCTCTGGTAAGAAGAAGCCGACTCGGGAGCTCCATGCCGCGGGAGAGTTTTTCAACCGCCCCGCCGCGGGGAGTTTCGATCATCCTGACGGGGCTTCGATCGTCGCCTGCGGAAATGTTTTGACCTCTTCGACTGCGACGGCTTCACTGTTTCGACCGCAGGAGAGGAAAGGAAGCTGATTCAACTTTATTGCCTTCTATCACAGTGGGGAATATGAAACCCACTGTAGTGAATGTACATCTTCGGTTTTTAATGTGGTAGTGTGTTGTGGCTTTTTTTACTTAGTAGGCTGTATGGTATGACAAATTTCACAGTACCTTAACTGGTACATGGAAACATAGAAACATAGAAAGTAGGTGCACGAATAGGCCATTCGGTTCCTTCGATCCTGCACCGCCATTCAATATGAACATGGCTGATCATCCAACTCAGTTTTCCTGTACAACTGCGTCTCTCCATAACCCCCTGATCCCTTTGTCCACAAGGGCCACATCTAATTCCCTCTAAATATAGCCAATTAACTGGCCTCAACTACCTTCTGTGGCAGAGAATTCCAGAGACCTCACCACTCTCTGTGTGAAAAATGTTTTCCTCATCTCGGTCCCTAAAGGAATTCCTCCTTATCCTTAGACTGTGACCACTTGTTCTGGACCTCCCCAATATCGGGAACAATCTTTCCTGTATCTAGCCTATTCTCCAACCGCTTAAAGAATGTTTGTAAGTTTCTATAAGAATCACCCACAGTTTTCTAAATTCAGCGAGTAACAAGCCAATTCTCTCCATCAATGTTGACAATAAACTGAACTTTACACCTGAAAAACTTGAATGACCATGTTGAATTTTGGGAGAAATTAATTGGGTTAGCCAAAATTCGAAGTTGACAATCAGCGTGTGTGTGTGTGTGTCTGCAGTTTTATCTCCAACGCCTAATCACCATTGTTGCCGTCCTTCATCTAGTATCATTTGCGTTTAATTTGCGAATGTCCTATGAGCCATCGGTGTCTAAATGCGCGAATGTATTCGACGGTCAATGAATCCCTCGGTGTGACATCACCAGAGGCCTCCCCATTTTCTTTCCCCTTGTCTCAGCGACTCCGACGTTTTCACTTTCAGTTGGAAATAGAGAAACATGAAAACTTAGAAATAGGTGCAGAGGTGGCCATTTGGCCCTCGAACAAGCACCTGATTCAATTGGTAGCATGTTCTTCCACAATCAGAAACATTGTGCCTGCCTTCTTCAGGATATCGCTATATTCAGCGAACCCCCAAGAGCTCTATCGCACTCTCTTTAAATTCATTCAGATAATGGCCCTATTGCAGTCAATGGCAGGAATTCCATCAGATTCACAACTCTCTGGCGGAAAACTGTTTTAAATGGCCACACATTTATTCTTATACCGTGGACCCCTGATTTCGGTGTTCCTCCAGCATTGGAAAACATTTCCGCCTCTCCCTATCCAGTCCTTTTTATACATTTATTTGTTTCTATAGAGATCCCCTCCATCCTAAATTCCTATGATAACATGCCCAGTATTCCAATATTTCCAATCATTTGACAGTCCACACCGCCATCCCGGGGATTAACCTGTGAACCTACGCTGCACTGCTTCAATATAGCAAAAAGAGTCCGAAGACGAAACGTCGACTACCGATAAAGAATGGGACGCCTAAATTCAAACTAACCGAATGGGCGGGCGCCTAAACTCCTATGAACCGGAAAGGTATGCGTCGCCTAAAAGAAATCTTAACCGGCTGTCCCGCTCTGTCGATACGCCAACCTACCGTGAAAGGCGGCGGCGCATACAGGCAACCGAACCGACCCCGCCTAACAGAAAAGTCCAATAACGGACTTGGCGGTTGCGGGGAGGCGGGAACTTGTCCAGCGATTAGTTCAGAAACCCCACGCAGACCGCGGACGGTGGCCAGTGGGAGAGTGGCTTTCCCCGATGAATTCACACCTTCGGCTGCTTTCACAACGTGGCGCTTAGGTTTTTCAGATTGCCCACTCACCTATGGCATCATGCCTTCACAGTTTTGGCATATAGGTGATGCAAACCTTTCGGTTCGTGGGGCGTTTAAAACGACCCGCCCGTTCGATTGGTTTGAATTTAGGCGTCCCATCCTTTCGGTTATACAGACGTTTCGTCCTCGGACTCTTTCGGATCATTCCCGCGATCCGGCCTATCGTTTCTATTCGGCTCGTTGGGCTCGGCTTCTTTGCTTCGGCCTCATTGTCCTGTCGGCATCGCGTCCGGAAATACCGCTGTACCTGCATGTATACTTTCCGTGACTCCTGTACAAAGGTCACCCAGGCCTTCGTTGCACTTCCTTTTTCCTAATCTACAACCATTGAGATAATAATCTGCTTCCTTGTTCTTCCTTGCCGCCAAAGCGGAATCACCTCACATGTATGTAAATTATACAGCATCAGCCATGCATCAGCCCCACTTCACGCAACCTGCCCAAGTCACCATGCAACCTCCTAGAATCCCCCTTCAGGCCCGTGACCCACCTATACCGTGACGCCCACGTGTCTGCCTCCTGTGGTCTGGGAGTGACTGCCTCCCTGTAGCTCCTCTCTATGACCCTCCTCACTCTCCCTGACCAGACGGAGGTCATCGAGCTGCTGCTCCTGGTTCCTAACACATGGTGCATGTGGACATCTCTGCCACCGCCATACCATCAAATACAAACCAAGAAGCATATGAATTCAAGCTTAACAACCATGCAGATACTGTAGAGACTGCAAAGGAGAGTACAGTCGTGGTAACGTTGGGTCCCTCTGGATAGCAAGAGATATTCTAGAAAAACCTTAGAAGACCGAGCATCTCGTCCCCTAAATTCCCAAGCTGGTTTTTCTTCTAGGAGGCTGACTTCATACAGGCAAAGAATAAAGAAGGGACGCTGAAGGATAAGCACAAGCGGCAATGCTTTCAATTATCCTTCACCATCCATCAGACTGAGACCCACGCCCTTCCCTACGTTTACTGAAAACAAGCTTGACTTTTATGGATGGAAGGAAGGATTGCGGAAGCACTGCAAAAGCAAGGTGACCCCCACTGGAATCAAATTAGTTAAGAAGGTTCAACCTAGCAGGACAGTCTGGCGGACAAAATTACAAATACCTCCGCCTCACAAGTTATAAAACACTTGTGATAATCTTTCAAGTCCTAGAGAACCCGGTTAGGAAATCAAAACAGCTATTGCTATTGAGAAAGTAGGGAGGAGCTTCAGAGAAACCCACCTGTCAAGAACATCAGCCACGTAAAATAGTGGAATTAATTCAAGCAGTGAAAAAAAGTGCGGCTTAAGTGCTTAGAAGTGATCAATTAGGCAACATTAAAAATCCACTGAATGACAAAATCAATTTGAACCCAAGCTTCCAGAAACCTTTCAAAAAGGATGGCCTGGAATATGTAGCTGCAAGAGATGGAATTATGTGGTACACCTAAGAGAATGTTTGAAAGGCTATGTCATCCACAAAGAGCAGGAAGCATACTACGAACAGCTCGAGCAACTGAGGGAACGAGCGAACCCAGTAGAAAGGAAACTCGCTCAGAACCCAAACTAATGCCAGACACCAAGTGGAGGAGGTAATAGAGATGGAGCTACAGGGAGGTTATCACTCCCAAACCACAGGAGGCAGTACAAGTGGGTCCACGGTTTAGGAAGGCAAGGGCAGAGGCAGGGGCTAAAGTACCCCTTGTGACCGAACACCTGGAAATAGGTACAACGTCTTTGAGTACGATTGGAGGGGACAGCCTAGCTGGGGGCAACCAAACAGGTGCCGGGCCTCCGGCAAGATACTGGCCCAGAGCTCAAAGGGTAGCAAAATGAGAGGGCAATTGTAATAAGGGGACTCTAAAGTAGGGGGGTCGGAAAGCGAACTGACAATTCAGTCGGCCAAACCTGGAATAGTAGTTGCCTACCTTGTGCCAGGGTCTCGCATTGCAAACGTGTACAAAATAATCTGATAAGGGAGGGAGAGGAGCCCTGAAATGTGTGGTACACATAGTAACCAATACATAGGCAGAAAAAGTGATTAGGTCCTGAAGGGAGAAATTTAGGGAGTAGGCGAAAGTTAAGGAGAAGGACCAAAAAGTAACGATTTCACAGGATACGGCCCTGTGCCGCTGACAGTGGGAGTAGGAATAAATGAGGTTGGGAGGATAAATGCGATGGCTGGGGACTGGTGCAGCGGGCATGGATTCATGTTTTCTATGATCACTGGGACCATCTTTTGGGGAAGGCCTGTATATTACACAAAGGACGGGTTGGCACTTGCGCCCGAGGGGGACCAATATCCTGCCGGAGATTTGCAAAGCTACTGGGGAGACTTAAACAGAAAGGCTGGGGGGAGGGACCTCGGGTTAGAGGGGACTAAGGGTTCAGGGTATGGTGCAAGAGGCAGAGAGGAAGCACTCGGATCGAAATGTAGTGCGAGAAAGATGAAAAATATAATAGACCGAGAATAAGGGATGGTGGGTTTCTAAAATGTGTATATTTAAATGCTAGGAGCATTGTAATTAAGGTAGGAGACGAACTTAGAGCCACCTGGGAAGACGCCTGGAAATATTATGTTGTGTCAACCAGTGGAACATGGTTGCATGAGGCTGAGATTGAAACTAACAATTCAGGAATCGTTGCTTACAGGTGTGATAAATTGGAGGGACCAGATGAGAGGTGTTGCATTGCTTCACAGAGAAGATATTACAGCAGTGCTTAGGCAGGAAAGATTAGAGGGCTCGTCCTAAGGGAGGCTGATTTTGGGTGGAACTTAGAAGTGGGAAACGGTTGTAGGCAAACTTTTTAAGGGTGTAATATAGATCGCCAAATTGGATCGTGAATTGGGAAGAGCAAATATGTAAGGAATAGCAGATAATAGTAGTAAGATCACAAAGGTATTTGTTTGTGGAGATTTCAATTTTTCCAATATAACAGGGCACCACAATTCAGTTATAAATGTCTGGATGGTTTTGGAGGTTGAAAAATGTGTGCAGGATAATATCTTGCAAGCATACATGAAGGTATTGACCCAGAAAGGTGCAGGCTGGACCCCTCCTGTTAGGAAATGAGGCAGGTCAGGTGACGAGGTATGCGTTGGTGAGCCACTTCCGGGACCAGTGATCACAATACCATTAGTTATTTCAATATAATTATGGAGAGGTCAGAACTGACCTAGGGTAGAGATTTTTGGATTGGAGATAGGCTAATCTTTGAGGGAATGCGTAAGGAATTAAATGGAGTGAATTCGGACAACTTTGTTTTCATGGGAAGATGTAGAAGAGAAATGGAGGACATATAAATGGGAAATGTAAGATAACAGACACGGTTTTTGTCCCTGATAGGTTGAAAGGAACTAGTAAAAATTGAGAAGAGCCATGTTTTCAAGGGAAATTTGGACACTTGTTTCGAAAAAAGAGAGAAATCTCAGCAATAATTATAGAGGCATGGAGTAAATGAGTGCTAGAGGGGTATAAAGAATACAAAAAGAAATCTAAAGAAAGAAATTAGGAGGCTAAAAGAAGATATGAGGTTGCTTTGGCAAGAAGTGAAAGTTCAAAAAAAAATAAAAAAAAGAAAAAATAAAGAAAAAAAAAAAAAAATAAAAAAAAAAAAAAAAAAAAATAAACAAAAAAAAAAAAAAAAAACAAAAACAAAACAACAACAAAAAAAAGAAAAAAAAACAAACAAAAAAAAAAAAAAAACAAAAAAAAAAAATCAAAAAAAAAAAAAAAAAAAAAAAAAAACCCAAAGGGTATCTACCAGCTATATTAATAGCCCAAAAAAAAAAAAAGGATAACGATGATAAAATTTGACCATTAGAGATCGAGAATGGACAGCAAACTGCAGAGCCAAAAGAGATGGGGGAGATATTTGACAATTTCTTTTTTCTTTCGTATTCACCAAGAGATTGATAATTGAACACGGAGGAGTTAAGGGGAAAAAGTAGAGTAGCAATGGAAACTATGAGATTCAAAGGGGAGGAAGTACTGGACACTTTTTGAAAAATATAAAAAGAGGATAAGTCTCCAGGTCCAGACAGGATATTTCCCTAGGATCATTGAGGGAAGTTAGTGTAAGAAAATACAGAGCAATGACAGAAATAATCAAATGTCATTAGAAACGGGAATATGGCCGGAGGATTGGCTGTACTGCGCATGTTGATTACCATAGTTTAAAAAGGGTTCAAATAAATAAACCTAGCAATTATATACTATTAGTTGACGTCAGTGATGGGGCAAATTAAATGGAAAGGATACTTATAGATAAATATAAAGCCATCTGGATAAACGAGTCTGATCCGGAACAGTCAACAATGGATTTGAGCCTGGAAGGTCCATGTTTTGACAAACCTTCTTGAATTTTATTAAAAGCGGAAACTAGGGAAATTGATGAGGGTAAAGCAGTGTAGTTTTACTATATGGATTTCAGTAAGGCCTTTGCCAGGTTACCCATGGAAGTTGGTTAAGAAGGTTCAATCTTTGGGTGTTATTGCGGAGTAGCAAGAATGGATCAACAGTGGCTGAAAGGGGCTTCAGAGAGTAATGGTGGATGGCTGTTCGCAGGTTGGAAGCCGGTGACCAGTGGGGTGCCTCAGGGATCTGTGTTGGGTCCAACTGTTTGTTTGCAAGTACATCAATGATCTGGATGATGTGTGGAAAAAATTGATAAGTAAT
>JAVHYY010000962.1:0-98867 GCA_035221665.1 Okamejei kenojei | reverse complement strand
GTGTGCCGACGCCCTGCCACTTCAGCCACTTCAGCCCCTTCCTGCAGTCTCCGTCACCACTGGCAGTGTCTCCGTCTGAAACAACTCCCACTCACCTCTCTCTCGCCAGCCGCATCCCCCAAATCTTTAAATTCCGTCAGCGCGTTTCACGGGACCAGTTGCGGTTACTCAGCTGTGGGAAGGTAAGATTTGCGGGAGCGCGGTTGACATAAGCGAAGCCGCGAGCGGCAGGTGAAGATGTTCAGACGAAGAGCACTGCCGAAGCTGAGCGGGCTGCAGAAGGCGCTTGAAGTGTGCAGCCGGATCTGTGTCGGTCCCGCGGCCGCTCGCACCCGAGCTGCTTCTCTCCCGGAAGTGGCGGGCAGTTCTGCTGTCCGTGCCCGATAGCGCTGCGCGAGAGTGAGTCCTGAATGATCTCTGACCCCCCTGCTTTCAACAACTTCTGCCTTCCTCGACATCTTTTAACCCCTGGCACAGGACCCTCTCACACGCTGTGAAAGGAACTCACCCCTCCAAATGGCCCTTGAATTACTATGTGTCCTTCAATAAGTATGACAACTGATTCAATTTCCCGGTGTGCTCCCCCATTTTTCTCACCATCTCTCCCACCTGCCTTCATCCTCCGTCCCCCACCATTCAGTGATTAAAAAATGAAGGAATTGAGAATCCCTTGGTAAAACTGAATTGTTACATATTTTTTATTTTTTTAACGAAGAAACCATCTGCGGTTAAGATTTTTTTTTTTGAAAGCCGCTGACTGCCTACCCGAGTAATTACTCACGGCACGTGGCCTGTCGCAAACAGACATTGGAAACTCATAGTCGAAATGCAGCAATCATAAAAAATCCATTGTTATCAAAGTCAAGAACAAAATATATGACTTTACATCAGAGCTAGAAATGACAGCTCTCCTAACGCAACCCCCCGCTTCTCATTTTTTTTTTTTTTCCCCCTCTTCCTTTGCCCCACTTGGAATGCGCGCCCCAATCCCACCCCATCCTCTCCCCCCATGATCACAATGAATGTTGGTGCTGCTCGAAGGGGCCGAATGGCCTCCTACCTGCACCGTTTACAAAAACAAAAACAAAACACAACCAGAGACAGTACAACAGGGATCGCCCTTCAGCCCACAGTGTCCTATGCCCAAAATAAAACTAATTTTCTACCTGCACGTCATCCTAATCCAGTGTTCATCAGCCCAGTTAAGGTCCGCAGCTCGCTCGACAGTCGCTGAAAAACACAATCAAGACGTCGCCCAAAACAATAAGAAATAAAAAAATGAAAAAAGTAACAAAAGTAAAACTGAGACAGAAGGGGTGAACTTGGCCCAAAATAACACAACAGAAAGAATAACTAGACCAAGTGCGACCCATTGGGTTCGCTCCCCATTGGGATGCTGACTATGCGGGAGGCCTGTCCCCCAACCCTTCCACAATGCAATACTTGCAAACCACTAACCCGCAGCCCTCCCACGGGAGCAATTGGAACGTTGGAGAGGGGCCGATGCAAGCGGGTGGAGGGCCGAGGGTAGCGGGGCCGAGGCCGAGGTACCTCCCCACTTCACTCCTTCCATGTGCCAAACACAGGAATCGGGGAACTAAAATGTAACCAGAACTTGAGGAGCAGCAACCTTCAGAGATCCCGTACATGGGCAAAAACATCATACTATCCATTTGTATGTGGAACACTGCTCTAGGCTCGCCGATGAAATAAGGCTCTCTCCCTGCATCTATCACCTCTTCTTTAAAAATATCCTTTTTATATAATATCTCTATCTCTCTCTCTTTAAATATATCTTTTTTATATATATAAATTCTCTTTCCTATCTATCGCTTGTTATCTCTACCTTCCCCTCTCTCTATCTCTCTCTCTCTCTCTCTCTCTCTCTCTCTCTCTCCTCTCTCTCTCCTCTCTCTCTCTCTCCTCTCTGCTCTCTCTCTCTCCTCTCTCTATCCCCTCTCTATCTCCCTCTCTATCCTATCTCAATATCTCTCGCACTTTATCTCTCCATCTCCCTCGCTTCCCCTCTGCTATCTCCCCTCCTATCTCTATCTATCCAATCTCTATCCAATCTCTTCTAATCTCTCTATATCTATCTCTACTCTCTAACTCTTCTCCCTCTCTCTCTTCACCGTCTGCGGTGAACCATTTGCAACCTCCCGTTGTGATGTCATTTGTTGCAACTCGCAGCTTGTGATTGGTGACGTGAGTGACGTTGTGACATCATCACGGAAGACCTGTAAAAGGTTTTTTTCTATCTGAAAGCTGTTTGGGGATTTTTTTTAACTTTAATAATCAACTCTCGCTCTCCCCCTCTCCCTCTCCCTCGCCAGCTCCCGTCCCTACTCACCCGCTCCCTCTATCTCTCTCTCTTCCTTGTTCCCTCTCCCTCTCCCCCTCTCTCTCATCTTCCCTCTCCTTTTCCCTCTCCTATACTTCGCCTCTCCTTTGTTTCATTTTTCAAAACTTTATTTGAACATCATTAAGAAAAACATAGAAAATATGGGCAGTGAGTAGGCCATTCGGCCCTTGCCGTCTGCACAGCCATTCAAATACGATCATGGCTGATCATCCAACTCAGTATCCTGTACCTCTTGCCTTTTCTCAATACCTACCCCGCGATCCCTTTAGGTCACAAGGGCCACATCTAATTCCCTCGTGAATATAGCCAATGAACTGGCCTCAATTACCTCTGTGGCAGCAGAGTTCGAGTGACTCACCACTCTCTGTGTGAAAAAGGTCCTTCTCATCTCAGTCTTAAAGGGATATGTCCCCCATATCCTTAAGCTGTGACCCCTTGTCCTGGACCTCCCCAACATCGGGAACAATCTTACTGGATCTAGCCTGTCCCTACCCCCTTAAGAATTTTGTAAGCTTTCTTTAAGGTCCCCTCTCAATCTCCTATATTCTAGAGAGTAAAAGCGAGTCTATCCCGTCTTTCCTTCATAAGACAGTCCTGACATCCCGGGAATCAGTCTGGTGAACCTTCTCGGCACTCCTCCTCTGGCAAATAATGTCCTTCCACAGATTTGGAGACCAGAACTGTATGCAATACTCCAGGTGTGGTCTCACCAAGACCCTGTACAAACTGAAGTAGAACCTCCCTGCTAGTATATCAAATTTTTGCTATGAAAGCTAACATACTATTCGTTTTCCTTCACTGCCTGCTGCACCTGCATGCCCCTACTTTCAATGACTGGTGTACCATGACGACCCAGGTCTCGTTGCATCTCCCCTTTTTCTAATCGCGGCCACCATTTAGATAATAGTCTGCTTTCCTGTTTTTGCCACCAAAGCGGATAACCTCACATTTATCCACATTATACTGCATCTGCCATGCAATTATTGTTTGCCCCCCTCACCCAACGTATCCAAGTCACCTTGCAGACTCCTCTAGCGATCCTCCTCACAGCTAACACTGCCTCCAGCTTAGTGTCATCCATCCCGCAAACTTGGAGATATTGCCTTCAATTCCCTCATCCAGATCATTAATATATATTGTAAATAGCTGCTGGTGGTTCCCAGCACTGAGGCCTTGCGGGTACCCCACTTAGTCACTGCCTGCCATTGTGACAAAGACATGTTTTACTGCCTACTCTTTTGCTTCCTGTTTGCCAGCCAGTTCTCATATCCACAATCAATACTGAACCCCAATGCCGTATGCTTTAAGTTTTGTATAGTAAACCTCTTATGTCAATATGATACAGCTCATCAAAAACATAATCAGAAGTTGCACTATAACAAATAATCATTACCAGTCGCTACAACAGTACATTCATTGCTTACAATACTCTCAACCCCACTCGGTGACCAGCGCCCACGGAAGGCCTCCAGAGGTTCCCCGGTGGACACTGCGTGTTCCCTCTTCCAGGGACACACGTGCACGAACATAGTAGCCGGAAGATGGGGCAGGCAGCCTGCCCATCGACTGCCCGCTGCCCTGGGCCCGCGAATGGCCATCTTGGCCCGGCCAGGAAGCACACTCCCGACAGAGAGCAAACCACCCCCCCCCCCACCCTCCCCCGATCGACTCTTCCCACTCCCTTCCCTTCAGCTATCCGAACACTAGAAATCGTGGGACTAAAATGCAGCCAGAACTTTGAGAATAATCGCTTCAGATATTGGTATAGGGGCAGTAACCTCTCGCACTCGCCATATACACATGGAACACGGTCTCTTCCTCGCCGCAGAAAATACCAGGCGGCGGACAAGCCCGTGAACCGACTCAAATGTTTGTGTACACGCCACCACTCTGTGCAACAGATCTCCAACCCAGGTCCCCAATGTAAATGGGAACAACACCCTTATAGGAAGACCCCCACTGGGGACCTCCCCCGCTTCGGGTGTTTAACACCGTCTGCCATGAGTGTGTCGAGGGGACGGGAGAGACGAAGGCAAGGAGGGTGCAGAATGTGCAGGAGCATCCTGACAGTGTGCGTCTCTTCGCATCATGAAATGGCAAGCTTGGTTGTCTCAGAAAGGCGGCTCAGATTGGTGTGGAGCGCCGGTGCCTGAACAAATATGCCGAAGCCTAGGCCCGATGAGCAGATCTGACGAGGCGGGTGAAAGCTCAGTCAGAACCACTCTAGGTGCCGCCATGACACGATAAGCAAGACTCTGGCCCAATCAAGCAGCCACGACATCCCCCTCCCCTCGATCGGAAGAGCACAACTGCTGAAAACAGCCAAATTCCTCAATCTTAGCACATCCCGGTAGAAGACAGGCAAGCCCCTTAGGCGGGTCTACTGCTGCTCGCCACCGGGAGCCATGAGACACCCCTTAGGCAATGCCCCCGACGGAAAATATACGTGTGCAGAGCGTGCCATCTGGGGGTCTCTACGTACATTGTATCTCCCTCAGAGTCCTGAGACGGGAGAGCGCCACCTGGGTACGCATGCAATACCAAGCACTGGCCCGCCCTCCTCTAAATGGGGGGAGACTCAGGACTGCCGCGGAAACCCAGTGCTTCCTATTCCCAGAAAAGTAATCTTCTTCTGTAAAGCAATTGTAAAGATAGAGGGCGGGACAAGAGTAGCCAGCCACCACATACATGACATGGAGGCCACCCAGCCTGGTTTATGCACCAACACCTCCCCAAAAAAGAAAGAACTCAAGCAAGCCTGACCAGCGCCCAGTTGGGTGTTCACTTTCATCTCCAACTCATGCCAGTTTGCTGGCCAAGCCATTCCTCAGTGGGACACTCAAGCCTCTCGACCGCTGAGTCCCGCCGTCCGGTTGACCCCCACGTATATTCCATACATAAAGAGACGGATTTGAGCTTTCCCCACATCCCACCACTGCCTATGGCGAGAGAAAAACACCTCTGCCTGTCTCTCCACTTCACCCAAAACCGACTGGAATGATTCCTCCGCGAAACACCGATCCTCCAGCAGGTCCTGTTGTTAAAGTGCAGTACGCAGACCAACCCGAGCGCGCGCTGGATTGAAATCCACACACACCAGACAGCGGTCCGAGCACGGCACCAGCCGCATTGAGGCCGCTGAGACACTGGAAACAACGCTCAGGAAATATATATTCAAAATAATGCGGTAACCGCCATCACTCGACCCTCCGCGAAAAAGCAGTGGAATCCGGGTGGAGGTTCCACCACGCATCAACCAATCAAAGGAGTCAATCAACCTTCTCAGCTTCTTCGCTACACAGCAGGGGCACACAGAGTTACCCAGAACCCCGTCTCGCGCCTCAAGTGTTGCAATTAAATTCACGAAGGAAAAACACTCTCCCCCTATCAATAGTGCTCAACAGTGAGCAGTCACCTCCTGAAGTAGGCCGGCCTGCATCGTGCCGGAGCTAGGGGCATACACGTTAATGAAATGCAACGGCATGCCATCCAGGCTCACGGCCAGATGGAGCAAACGTCCTGGCACAACTTCTTGCACTGTTAAAAACATTTGGCAAAAAGTTCGGGGCCTAACAGAAGTCCACCCCTGCTCGAAATTCGAGCTGAGATGGCTCATGTAGACCCCCCCTTCCCACTCCAGTCCGCCAGGTAGGTTCGTCACTGACAACGGTATGCTCTCCCTGCAGAAAACACACTGAAGATTTCCCCTCTGATAAAAGCTGAAATCTACGAAAACTCACTCTTCCGTTTAAGTTTAATGTGGCTACTGTGAATGTGCAGGTACACTAGATTGAGGCCTCAACACTGACTCTCCCCGTAGACTCAAGAACACTACCCCTGAGGAACTCCAAAAAGTCCCCAAACTGGTCAGGAAAGAATCACTATCCTTGTTGCCAATACAGCCTCGAGAGTCTTAATCAAAACTGGCAGATCAGCCCACCGTCTTTTTACAGCCACTACTTTGTTCTGGCAGCTTATGGCTTGATCTTAGGAATCTCCCCCTCGCACCTCACGGATAGCACTTGCATGAGACTCGGCCTTGGAGCCTGGGCACTCGGCGAACCCACTCGCAGCTGAAACAACAACCTCATCAACACAGTGTCCAAGGTCGTTGACAGAAATCGAAAGACCAGAACTCTGTGAAAGTTCATTGACCCCACTATGCAAGCTGGTCTCATCACACACCCCCTCCTCCGGCATGACACCACCGCCAGGATCATGCCGGGGGATGGATCCCCGAAACCCCTGATCCGCAAACAAGCAGCCCACTGAATGGCTGGGGAATAAAAAACAAGATGGGTAACTGGCAATCCACCCCAGAATCTGAAAGAGGATTGCCAACCGAATAGCCCCGAAACCCACAGCACCCAGACTCCACTTACAACCCCAGAGAATCTCCACTTTGCTTTTGGACTCTCCACTGCCAATCAGCCGGCGAGGCAGCACACCCCCCAGCACCTCCATTGGCTCTGTTGCGGAGCACAGACTGGAAAACTGAAGCCCCTGAAAACTCCCCTTCGGGCTGACTCCTGCTCATCCCCTGTCTCAGGGGGGGCACACTACCAGGGGAGCTAACCCATCATCATCTGGCGTGCCAACAACCCACAGTAGGCCTCTGAAATGAGGGGACCTCCTCCGACCCAGAGGACACACACCCAGGGAGCTAAACCTTAACACCCGATGAGATAACCCCTCCGAGGGCCCCTGAAACAATGGGCCCAACCTCCAACACATAAGGACACCAGTTTTCGTGACCACCAACCACATCAGTGGTGGAAGGTTGAAGGTCTGGAAAAAGTCATCCCCCTACTTTAGACTCACGCCCTTGCTCTTCCTCGCCAGCCACTCCTAACCCTTTTTTCTTTCTCCACTAGCATGCGGCGGTACGGTGACCTCCATAACGGAAGTGTCTTTCCCCCCCTCCACACTACCCCCAGCCACTTTACCACCCGCACGTTTTTAGCTTCCCTGCCCCGTCTGAACCACCTCAGCTCCTTGCTGGCCATGGCAGGTGCAATCTGCTCCTCACTGGAGCTACAGGCGCCCCTTGGGTGGTATCAGAACTCGGCAGTGTGCACACCCGATTGCGTTCGATTCGCTCGGGCGGACTTTTTCTTCTCCTTCCTCTTCTTCTTCTGCTGCTTCCAATTCCATCCCTCCTCACCCCCCTCCCCCTGTGCCCCGCCTTCAGCTCTGCCCACAGCAGGTTCAGGACATGGGGGGGCGGGACTATCGCTGCCCCGGGTCCCCAAGGCAGAACCTGCGGACCCAGATGGGCTATCACTGCCACCAGGATCACCGAGGCTGAGCTGGCAGCCCTAGCCGGGTCAGCAGTACCACCCCGCGCCACTGAGGTTTTTGACGAGCCACGCCGGATGGGCCAGCAGTGCATCCCTGGGCCGCCGTGCGCTAGAACGTCTCGCAGTGACCCCGGAATAGGACACTCCCTCCGGAGATGTCCAAATTTGCCGCACGCATGACACCGTGTCTTCCCCCAACTCCAACGCATGGTTCTAGGGAGACCCCTACACTCCACCTCGAAGCCCCCCTCAGCGCCATCCCCCCTCACCCACCTTCATGAACACCCTCCTCTTGAAACTGAAGACCCCTTTTTCCTCTGGGGTCCCCCCCAGGGTGCATGAGCCTAAAAAGCACTTAGACCGCACCTCCCAAAAATTAGAGAGTTGTGGAATAAGTAACGCGTCCAGGAGGTTCCAAATCACATGTAGAGCAACTGTCCGCAGATACATGGAGACAGGTGGAAGACAAGACTCACCCTGGACACCCACCTGTATGTGGACCCCCCCCCCCATTGAGACCCCCCATCTCCAACGCTCGGGCAACTCCCTCCCGGGTCTTTAGTATCATCTCAACCTTTCTTCTTCCGAGTGTTCGAAGAGACAATAGCCTCCTCTCAAGGAAGTATTAATTCATTCTTTCGTAATTGCTTCCCCAGGACCTCAGGGGCCCAGTTTTTTTTAAACAGTTTTGAAAGCCGCCCCAATCCAAGTCAACATGAGGCTAACGCTCAAATGGCCTTGTACCCAAAACACTGATACCACCGCTGCATAGCTCTGGACCTTCGGCCGCGCCCCACCCCATCGCCATCCTGACAGGGGCACAAACCAGCTCCAGGCACCCCAGCAGCTCAGCTCCAAGTTAAGTCCCAGAGACAGTCACAGTCAAAGACAAGCAGCAGAAAGCAGAAACCTCCAGCTGAAGCAGGAAAGTCCCCAAGTTCATCCACAGCCGTGAGCAGCTTTTGGGAAACTTTTCCCCAGTCTTGCAGAAAGCAAAAGTACCTTCTTCACATTACGCCAGGCAGCCACACTGCGCAAAATGACATTAGGGCAGAGAAACGGTGCTAAAAAATACACCGAAATCTTTGTACCCTCGCTCTTCAGGCACTCTTGGCTGTACGTCAACGACAACCGCACTAAAATTTTCACACTAGTAGAGGATTCCTAGAGCAAAGAAAAGTTTCACCCAGTCCATCGATAAGTTAAACTATGAAGCCCCTCTGCCTCAGTTCCTTCTCCACCGACAAAATCCTTGAAAGGTTGCTTCAATCCTTCTCAACTGCAGAGCTGAGAAAAAAGCACTCTCTCTCTTCTCGAGCAGCCCCTCCAGATACTGGTACAGGGCAGCAACCTCACACACTCCGTATGTGCGTGGAACGTCGTCTCTACCTCGCCACAGAAAATACAGGTGGCTGGCGAAGCCCGTGAATCGAAATCAAAAGTTTATTACACGCCACCGCTCTGTGCAACACTCTCCACCCCAGGTCCACAATGTAAAGGGGGGCAAACATCCCTTGTAGAGAGTTCTCCACTGGGCCGCCCCGCCCCCGCCTTCAGTTGGAAACAAGGACCGCGCCAAGGTGTGTCAGGATGGAAGACGAAGGCAAGGAGGTTGCAGAATGTGCAGGAGCATTCTGTACAGTACGCGTCTATTCGTATCACGAAATGACATGCTGGGCATCTCAGAACGGCGGCTCAAGTTCTGTGGCGCCGGCCACCCGAGAAGTATCCCTGAGCCTAGGCCCAATGAGCAAATCCGACGGAGCATGGGTAAGCTCAGTCAGAAACCACTCTCGGCGCACGCCTCTTCCTCGACACCCGCCATGACAGGGTGAGGTCCGGCCTCTCCCGCAGCTGCAACATCCCCCTCCCCCTCATGGAGCAACACGCTGGCTGAAAACTACCAAATTCCTCACTCTTAGCACATCGCGATAGAAACTAGGCAAACCCTGTAACTCTCTCTCTCCCCCCTCTCTCGCCCCCCCCCCCCCAACACACTGTATTGCCTCACCACCATTTCTTGTACAGCTCTAACATGATGTCCCAAGTCTTGTACTTAATCCGTTTTTTGACTGATGACACAAGCTTGACCAACTGCTTTCTTTTATCACCCTCTTGGTCTATCTGTGCTATCACTTTCAGAGAATCATGCAATCGTACTATTCGACGGTCCTCTTATACACCTACAACATTCTCTGGGGCTCTGCTGTCATTTACAGTATAAGTCCTGCTGCTATTGCTGCACTGATTTAACTTCCCACTTTGCACTTGTCCAAGTTAAATTCAATCTGTCATTCCTTCGCCCACATTTTCTGTTGATCTGGACCCTGCTGCAATTTGAGAGAGTCAGTCGCTTTTAAAATCCTGTATATCACAAATTGGAATTACAAACATATTGAGAGAGAAAGAGAGGGGGAGAGTGAATAATACGTGCATAATTCTCTGAAAATGATTAACACAGGTAGACAGAGTGGGTGATGAAGAAGCAGCAGTTTTGTCAAACTTGCTCGCCTTCAACAGTCAGAGTGTTGAGTACAAGAGTTAGTAGGGACCATCATGTTGGAGCTGCTGTACAAAATATCTGCTATGTGTGTGTGTGGCAATACTTGGGAGTGAGGGTGTTGTGTGTGTGTGCTGCTTTATTCTGGTCACAGACCAACTACAAGAAGCTTTCATTGTTAGAAGCAGTGTGTGGTGGAAGATTCACAAGGATGTTGATTGGTGCTGGAGTGCGTGTGTTATAAGGAAAGACTTGATCTTGATTGCAGCATCTTGGAGTCACTGCCGCCGCACACCATTTTACAAATGCGAGCTCAAGCAGAAGTTTAGTCTCCCCCCCCCCACATCCCCCCGGCCAGTGACGTGATGGACCAATCGCTGACCTTTGTCGCTGACGGACAGGGCGTCAGACCAATCCACACGTCGTCCTGCTCCTCACATCATGATTGATCCCTGGGATGGTGGGACTGTCAGATGAGAAAGATTGAAAAGCCTAGGCTTGTCTTCACTGGAGTTTAGAAGGATGAGGGGGATCTTATAGAAACATATAAAGTTATAAAAGGACTGTACAAGCTAGTTGCAGGAAAAATGTTCTCAATGTTGGGTGAGTCCAGAACCAGGGGCCACAGCCTTAGAAAAAAGGGGAGGTCATTTAAGACTGAGGCGAGAAAAAACTTTTTACCCAGAGAGTTGTGGAAATTTATGGAATTCCCTTCCACAGAGGGCAGTAGAGGCCAAATCACTGGATGGATTTAAGAGAGGAGTTGGATAGAGCTCTAGGGGCTAGTGGAGTCAAGGATATGGGGAGAAGGCAGGCACGGGTTATTGATAGCGGACGATCAGCCATGATCACAATGAATGGTGGTGCTGGCTCAAAGAGCCAAATGGCCTCCCTCCTGCACCTATTTTCTATGTTTCTAAAAGACTTCCCCCTTATCCTTAAACTGTGACCCCTTGTCCTGGACTTCCCCTGCATCTAGCCTGTCCCACCCCTTACGAATTGTGTAAGCCTCTATAAGATCCCCCTCAATCTTCTAAATTCAAGCGAGAAGGAGAAGGGAGGGAGCAAAATAGGTACTTGGGTTTGAGTACGATTGGAGGGGACAGCCTAGCTGGGGGCAGCAAGAGGGGCTGGGCCTCCGGCACAGAGACCGGCCCTGATGCTCAGAAGGGTACAAAAAAGAGGAGGGCAATTGTAATAGGGGACATCTATAGTTAGGGGTCGGATAGGCGATTCTGTGGACGCAGTCGGGAGACCCGGATGGTAGTTTGCCTCCCTGGTGCCAGGGTCTCGCATGTGTCAGAACGTGTCCAAAAGAATTCTGATAAGGGAGGGAGAGAGGAGCCTGATGTTGTGGTACACATAGGTACCAATGACATAGACAGAAAAAGTGACGAGGTCCTGAAGGAAGAATTTAGGGAGTTGGGGGGAAAGTTAAGGAGAAGGACCAAAAGGGTAACGATTTCAGGATTACTGCCTGTGCCGCGTGACAGTGATAGTAGGAATGAAATGAGGTGGAGGATAAATGCGTGGCTGAGGGGACTGGTGCAGTGGGCAGGGATTCAAGTTTCTTGATCACTGGGACCTCTTTTGGGGAAGGCATGATCTGTACACAAAGACGGGTTGCACTTGAGCCCGAGGGGGACCAATATCCTGGCAGGGAGATTTGCAAAGGCTACTGGGGAGACTTTAAACTAGAAAGGCTGGGGGGTAGGGACTCGGTAGAGGGGGCTAGGGGTCAGGGTGTGGGGCAAGAGGCAGAGAAGGGAAGCACTCGGATCCAAAATGTAGGCGAGAAAGATGAAAAAGATAATAGACAGAGAATAAGGGATGGTGGGTTTCTAAAATCTGTATATTTTAATGCTAGGAGCATTGTAAGTACGGTGGACGAACTTAGAGCCTGGATTGACACCTGGAAATATGATGTTTGTGGCAATCAGTGAAACATGGTTGCAGGAGGGCTGTGATTGGAAACTAAATATTCCAGGATTTCGTTGCTTCAGGTGTGATAGGATTGGAGGGACCAGAGGGGGAGGTGTTGCATTGCTTGTCAGAGAAGATATTACAGCAGTGCTTTGGCAGGATAGATTAGAGGGCTCATCTAGGGAGGCTATTTGGGTGGAACTGAGAAGTGGGAACGGTGTAGCAACACTTTTAGGGGTGTATTATAGACCGCCAAATGGGGAGCGTGAATTGGAAGAGCAAATATGTAAGGAATAGCAGATATTAGTAGTAAGCACAAGGTAGTGATTGTGGGAGATTTCAATTTTCCAAAAATAGACTGGGAAACACATTCTGTAAATGGGCTGGATGGTTTGGAGTTTGTAAAATGTGTGCAGGATAGTTTTTTTGCAGCAGTACATAGAGGTATCGACCAGAGAAGGGGCAGTGCTGGACCTCCTGTTAGGAAATGAGGCAGGTCAGGTGACGGAGGTATGCGTTGGTGAGCACTTCGGGACCAGTGATCACAATACCATTAGTTTCAATATAATTATGGAGATAGACAGAACTGGACCTAGGGTGGAGATTTTTGATTGGAGAAAGGGCTAACTTTGAGGGAATGCGGAAGATTAAAAAGGAGTGAATTGGGACACTTTGTTTTCAAGGGAAGGATGTAGAAAGAGAAATGGAGGACATTTAAAGGGGAAATTGTAAGAGTACAGAATCTTTATGTCCCTGTTAGGGTTGAAAGGAAATAGTAAAAATTGGAAAGAGACATGGTTTTCAAGGTAAATTGGACACTTGTTTCAAAAAAAGAGAGATATCTACAATAATTATAGGAGGCATGGAGTAAATGAGGTGCTAGAGGAGTATAAAGAATGTAAAAAGAATCTTAAGAAATAAATTAGGAAGGCTAAAAGAAGATATGAGGTTGCTTTGGCAATAAAGGTGAAAGTAAACCCAAAGGGTTTTTTCTACGGCTAATTAATAGCAAAAGGATAACGAGGGATAAAATTGGACCATTAGAGAACCAGAATGGACAGCTATCTGCAGAGCCAAAAGAGATGGGGGAGATATTGAACAATTTATTTTCTTCGGTATTCACCAAGGAGATGATATTGAACTCTGTGAGTTAAGGGAAAAAGCAGAGTAGCTATGGAAACTATGAGATTCAAAGAGGAGGAAGTACTGACACTTTTGAAAAATATAAAAGTGGATAAGTCTCCAGGTCCTGACAGGATATTCCCTAGGACATTGAGGGAAGTTAGTGTAGAAAATAGCAGGAGCTATGACAGAAATATTTCAAATGTCATTAGAAACGGGAATAGTGCCGGAGGATTGGCGTACTGCGCGTGTTTGTTCCATTGTTTAAAAAGGGTTCAAAGAATAAACCTAGCAATTATAGACCTATTAGTTTGACATCAGTGGTGGGCAAATTAATGGAAAGGATACTTAGAGATAATATATATAAGCATCTGGATAAACAGGGTCTGATCAGCGACAGTCAACATGGATTTGTGCCTGGAAGGTCATGTTTGACAAACCTTCTGAATTTTTTGAAGCGGTAACTAGGGAAATTGATGAGGGTAAAGCAGTGGATGTTGTCTATATGGATTTCAGTAAGGCCTTTGACAAGGTTCCCCATGGAAGGTTGGTTAAGAAGGTTCAATCTTTGGGTGTTTAATGGCGGAGTAGCAAGATGGATTCAACAGTGGCTGAATGGGAGATGTCAGAGAGTAATGGTGGATGGCTGTTTGTCAGGTTGGAAGCCGGTGACCAGTGGGGTGCCTCAGAATCTGTGTTGGTCCACTGTTGTTTGTCATGTACATCAATGATCTGGATGATGGGGTGGAAAATTGGATAAATAAGTATGCAGATGATACTAAGATAGGTGGTGTTGTGGATAATGAAGTAGATTCTCAAAGTCTGCAGCGAGATTTGGGCCATTTGGAAAAGTGGGCTGAAAGATGGCAGATGGAGTTTAATGCTGATAAGTGTGAAGTGCTACATCTTGGCAGGACAAATCAAAATAGGACGTACATGGTAAATGGTAGGGAGTTGAGGAATGCTGTGGAACAGAGGGATCTAGGAATAACTGTGCATAGTTCCCTGAAGGTGGAATCGCATGTAGATAGGGTGGTAAAGAAAGCCTTTGGTGTGCTGGTCTTTATAAATCAGAGCATTGAATATAGGAGTAGGGAAGTAATGTTAAAATTGTACAAGGCATTGGTAAGACCAATTCTGGAGTATGGTATACAATTTTGGTCGCCTAGTTATAGGAAGGATGTCAACAAAAATAGAGAGTACAGAGGAGATTTATTAGAATGTTGCCTGGGTTCCAGCAACTATGTTACAGAGAAAGGTTGAACAAGTTAGGTCTTTATTCTTTGGAGCGCAGAAGGTTAAGGTGGGTGGACTTGATTGAGGTCTTTAAAATGATGAAAGGGATAGACAGAGTTGACGTGAGACGTTTTTCCCATTGAGGGTAGGGAAAGATTCAAACAAGAGGGCATGACATGAGAATAAAGGGTACAGAGGTTTCGGTAACGGTGAGGGGAACTTCTTCTTTACTCAGAGGGTGGTGGCTGTGTGGAATGAGCTTTCCAGCAGAAGTGGTGGAGGCAGGATCGATTTTAACATTTAAGAGTAAAGTGGATAGGTATATGGACGTGAAGGGAATGAAGGGTAATGGTCTGAGTGCAGGTAGATGGGACTAGGGGAAAACAAATGGTCCGGCACGGACTGGAAAGGGCCGAGAGGGCCTGTTTCCGTGCTGTAATTGTTATATGGTTAGAGAAAGAAGGAGAGGAGGGAAGGAGAGAGAGGGAAAAGAGAGAGAGGAAGGAGGGAGGGAAGGAGAGAAGGGAGGGAGTTGGCCGAAGTGGCAGTGATGCCCGGGTCCTGAGCCGAGAGTAGATTACTCCAGCATGGGGGACCCCTCAGCATTGAAACTCTCAGCGGCCCCCAGAGCCTCTGAAATCGGCCACAACAAATTAACGAATCAACCTGCCGGTCAGCACCACACGAGGCTGGAAAGTCAGCGTTTGCCAGCGGTGGAATCCAGTTGCTGCGCCGCCACTGCTAAAGCCTCGCTAACGTGGAGGAAGGATGAGCAGCGTCAATTACATCAGCTACGTAATTGACGCTCGCTCTTCCTCCACTGGGCTCAAGCCACGCCCCCTTGTGAGGCAGATGTGATCGCTGCCTCCCTGCTGCTTTCTCATTGCAGTTTTTTGATGAGGAGAACCAGCGAGCCTAAGTATAATATATTTATATGTGAAATAAGCTACCTGGTCTATGGAAGGTAAGGACATGTAATGAAGAGGTTTACAAACATTACTTTTGTGACATACATTAGAGATAGTAACAGGCACAGGGTTTATTGCCCGCACTCTGAGGGTTTGCGCAATCAGAGGGGAGGCTCAGCTCCTTGCTGCCTCACCTCTCATCTCTCCCTATATTTGCAGCGGAGTTGCGAACATTTGCCGATTTTAACTATTCAAAAATGATTAGATTCATAAAGAAATGACATTTATAACACAGATCAGGTGGAAAAATGTTTATATTTATTTTATCATTATTTTTTCTTTACTTTTTCTTAACAGCTATTTTCATTGGAGTATGACAGGTGAGGCTCTGCCTCCCCTCCTCCCCTGACCCCAAGTCCTGGTTCTAATCAACAATCTATCTATCTCTGCCTTCAAATTATCCACTGACTTGTGGCCTCCACCGCCGTCTGTGGCAATGAATCCCACATATTCACCACCCTCTGGCTAAAGAAATTCCACCTTATCTCCTTCCTAAAGGAACGCCCTGTAATTCTGAGGCTGTGACCTCTGGTCCTAAACTCTCCCACTGGTGGAAACATTCCTCTCCACATCCACTCTATCCGGGCCTTTCACTATTCGGTGAAGGGCCTGTTTCCGCGCTGTATCTCTAAACTAAACTAGTGTGTGAGCGGGCGATCGCTGGGTCTGCACGGACTCGTGGGGAAGGACCCGTTTTTGCCACACCACATATCCAACCTAAAACTAAGCTGAAGGTTTCTTCAGACTGTGTGGTCTTTCCACCCACATGAATAGCACTTATGCTTCTAATCTAAATGCTGGATTCTTACGGTTCGCTGCCTGGCAGGCAGGCCTTGAAGACGACAACGTCAATGGATGAACAGTCCCGGTCACAGCAACAGTTCAGTTCACAAACGGGCCGCAGTCACAAATGCAGATAGACACGGCTGGAGGAAAAGAGAAGAAATTGAAAAGAAATGCCGCAAAAGGCGATGGAAATATAGGCAATAGGTCCAGGAGCAGGCCATTCAGCCCCATTCAATGTGATCATGGTTGATCATCCACAATCAGTTCCCTGTTCCTGCCTTCTCCCCATATCCTTTGATTCCGTTAGCCTTAAGAGCTAAATCTAACTCTCTCTTGAAAACATCCAGTGAATCAGCCTCCATTGCCTTCTGTGGCAGAGAAATCCCAGATTCACAACTCTCTGGGTGGAAAAGTTTCTCCTCATCCTCATTTTCTCCTCAGTCCTAAATGGCTGACCCCTTATTCTTAAACTGTGTGTGGTAAACTAGTTCTGGACTCCCCCAACCATCGGGAACATGTTTCCTGCATCTAGCCCGTCCAATAATTTTTATCTGTTTGCTATAAGATCCTGCCAGCGTTTGGTCCATATCCCCTCCTAAGTTGCACCTCAGGTTCCTATTAAATGCTCCCCCCTCCCCCCCCCCCCCCCCCCACCTTAAACCCATGTCCTCTGGTCTCGGTTCCCCTAGTCCTGGGCAAGAGACTCTGTGTGTCTACCCGATCTATTCCTCTGGTGATTTTGTACACCTCTACAAGATCGCCCCTCATCCTCCTGCGCTCCAATAGTGTCCTAGCCTGCCTCAACCTCTCCCTCCCTATAGCTCAGGCCCCTCGAATCCCGGCAACATCCTCGTAAATCTTCTCCACGCCCTTTCCAGCCTTGATGACATATTTCATGTAACACAATGCCCAGAATCTAAATGTGGAAGATTTACGAGGATGTTGCCGGGACTGCGAGGCCTGAGATGCAGGGAGAGGTTGAGGCAGGCTGGGGAGTTTATTCCTTGAGCGTCAGGACTGAGTGATGGGGTGATCTTATTGAGGTGAACAAAATCACCAGAGAATGGATCAGGTAGACACACAGTCTTCTTGCCCAGAATAGGAATCTAGGACCAGAGGACATGGTTTAAGATGTGAGGGGGGAGAGAAAATTTAATAGAATCTGAGGGATAAACTTTTTTCCACACAGAGGGTGGTGGTGTATGAACGAGCTGCCGGAGGAGGAAAATTTAATAGTTGAGGCTGGACTATCACAAACTTGGGTGATATTACGCGCTGCCCGTAGGAGGAACAGAAACAACTTGTATATGGATAAGGAACAGAAACAAAGAAAAACAAGACAAGGTAATGGATAGGAACAGAAATAAAGAAAATAGAGTGGCAGGAGTTGGCCAATCGAGTAGGACAGAAAAATAAATGGTGCAGGAGTTCCCTCGAGTCTCTTTCTTCTTTCTTCCCCTCTCTTTGCCTCTCTCTCTTCCTTCTCACTCTCCAACTCCCTCTTCCTTCTCTGCCCCCTCCATTCTTTCTCTCCCCCTCCTTTCTCTTTCCTGCCTCAATTTTTTCTCTCCTTTCCTTGCCTTCACTTTTCTCTCTTTCCTTGTTCCCTCCGTTTTTCTCCCCCTTTCTTTCTTTACTCTCTATCCCCTCCTTTCTCTTCCCCTTTTTTCTCCCCCTCCCCCCGTCTTTCTCTCTCCCCTCCTTTCTCTCTTTTTTCCTACTCTCTTTTTTTTCTCTCCCTTTCTTTCTCGTATTTCTCTCCCTCCCCACCTTTCGCTCCTTTTTGCTCCCAGAATTCTTTGTTTCCCTCTGTCCTCTCTTCTTTCCCTCATTTCTTTCTCTCCTTCTTGCTCTCTCCCTCCCTCATTCTACTTCCTTAGCGGTCTCTCTTTATTTCCTTCTCCTTTCTTTTTTCTTCCTCTCTTCGTTTTCAACCCTTATTTAATTTCTTCCCCACTTTCCCTTTCTTCATTTTCCCACCTTTCTTTCCTCACTTTCATTATCTCACCCCCTTTTTCTTTCCCTTTTTCCTTCTCCCTTTCTGTTTCCTTCCTCTCTTCCCCATTTCTTTTTTCCCCTCACTTTTTCTCTTCCCCCTTTCCTTTCTTTCTGTCCCCCTTGTGAGATATGCTGTGTGCTCACAATTACCACTCAGAGACTAAATCGTGGAAACAAGAGATTCTTTATTTTGCGAGTCCTGCAGAGTTGAGACACACACCAAAGTCAGGAAAGTAAAGCTCCTTTATACACACAATTCTACATTAACCTCCCCTTTTGGCCCTCTCCAATCAGGGCACTGTCTGTAGGTACATTCCCCCAATACCTCCCACATCATACATCGCATGTCCATACATGTGCATGGCAATGAGCAGTTTCTTGACCAGGGGTGTGTTTAGTAATATTCATTTATTTCATTAAGCATGGTCAATTGTACATGACCTGCCCTAGTTTGCTCACCTCCAACTGACCTCTCTCAGTTCTCTTATATCTGAATTAAAATCTATGCTATACTGACAAGCGTCGCATTTATCATTCCCTTCTACGATAAGGGTCATCTGCATCGCTCCCCTTCTACCGCTATACAATGCTATCGATTCCTTACTCAAGGACAGTTCTGGTAACTTCATCCATAGCTGTGTCAGAATCCTCTCCCTGGCCTCTATCGGTTAGAATCCTCTTTGAAGCCTCTTACAATAGCAGGGTTTAATCATTTTATCCCTCACAATCCTCCCTTTTTCTTTTGCTACGCATCTATTGATGAAACCTCAATTTCAAGCTCCTTCAGTTCGAATAGAAGCAACATTGTCCTTATCTCCTCTTCCTGTGGATTCTGGACCTTCCCTGGGTCGCATTGTCATTATTTTCTGTATTACCCCTTTCGCTCCCATAGGCACGACTACAGCCCTGCATCTGACTTAACTACTTGTAATAAGTTCCCTAAAACAAGGGATGCAACAGGGATAAAGATCAGTCCAGCCTCTGCACATAGAAACACGAGTCCCCACCGTTTCTCCACCATGTTTTCCTCTGAGGATGGAATCACACCATCGGGTACCCATAATCAAATTCCACTTTTGTATTGGAACATGTGCCAACTTACGGATTCCTTCTGATATGTCCCATCACTGCCTTCCATTGTCATCGATGTTTAAACAGCAATTAGAGAGGTTGAATTTCCCGCATACCCCTCCTTCTTCTGCCAGGAGGTAATCTAGGCCAACTGGTTCTGGTATATTGCTGCTCTCATCTGTGTCTGCTGCTTTGCCAGCATCTCCAGTGCCACCGCAGTTTGGTTGGTAATTACATCCAGTACTGCCTGAAGTCGTATGATCCGGTTTAACATGTATACCGGGGTTCGGTAGCCCCAGGATCCATCCTGTGCCCAAGGTGGCTGGTCCATAGTATGAGATGATTCTTGCGGTGGCCATTCATCATCTTCCCATTCGCCAATGTCCTATTTTCCTCTTCTTCCGATATAGTCATCAAATACAGGTGTTCCTAGCGACCCGCCATTCTTCGGTATTTAACAGGAAAAATATCCCGGTTGTACCAAGTCCAATAAAGCAAGTCCCCGCTCCAATTTATTGGTAACACCCAGTATGCCTTGTGTCCGCATATCCATTACAGTCCCTCAGGGCCGGTCCACTAGAGGTAACCTTGTTCCATATATCTCGCAACACCGGGATTCCTTGATAAGGGTTTGTTCCCGTGCAGTTCCATAGTCCAGTCGATTCCATTCCATCGGTCTTCATCCAGATAGTGCAGTTTCTCCCGTCTTTCTTAGTTAGATACCATTTAGGCCTCCTCTGGCCACACACTCGGGACTGATTTGGCCACTGGGGGGTGACGATGCGCTGGGAGGGGGCTGCTGCCTACTAGGACGGCATCCTATTTGCCCAGGGCCTAGCGATACACTCAGTCCCAACCGGAGCGTCTGTCAGGACACATGCGTGGGGATCTCGGTCTTGTCCAACTGTCAGTTCCACCATCAGGTCCCTTACTTCAACAATGGATCTTTCTCCACGGCAACGTGAGCCCATCAGTGGTCCGCCACACTGACCCAACAGTTAGTCACATTCAGGGATTCCAGCTATTCGGAGAGGCAAGTCCTCTAACAGGTTTTTCCCTCCTTCAGGATCTCAATCTGCTTCTTTATTTCTTCATGCATTGTCTGGTGCAATTCAGGCTGAGTAGGTGGGGGAGGGGAGGCTTGGTGACTACTACTTTTGTTAACCTTGTTATTATTTCCTCCCTTCATTTTGTCTAATGTCCATCTTAAGGCATGGAAAGGGAGACCTAACTGCCCTGTCCTAGTCATACAAACCCATCTCTCCCCCAGATTGGGCAGGTAAACGTACCCAAACCTCCCTACATATCCTCTTATTCTCTACCATATAATACTTCTTTCCCCCGTCCTCACGAAATAGTTCTAGTCCTCAGGTTATAGCAAGCATCGTTCACATGGGAATGATAGGTAAATGGCTGTCCGCCCTCCGTATCTGATAGGATGATAACATTTATCACAGTTATTAATATTTTTTATTATAATTACATTCAGAGCAAGCAATAACCACGACTGCTCCTTTCATACTGCTGATATACATTTTATTTTTTTCTAAAAGTTAATGTTAGGTGCTTATTTCCTGGCTTCACCATCCACTGTTCCTCCTTATCAGGAGCAGGTGGATCAACAGGACCTTTAAACCCGGATTGCGTGGGTCCACCCTTTTTCTTTTGTTCGTACTGCTGTCCTCGGTTGTCAGTATACTAGGTATGGGCTGTTCCACCTGGGCTGGAGTTTCTCCTCCTTCCAATTCTTGGCCAGTACCCAGTCGCCGGTCTTTACAGCATGTATTGGAAAGTCAAGTGGTGGGCTTTGAGCCAATAATCCTTCAACTTTATTCTGTAAGAGAACGAGATACTGCCATAAATAGTTACCTTAATAATACATCACTGCCCTCTATGGTGGGTATTCCTGTCTATCTTTCCCAAATAAGGTAACCCAAACAACATTTCATAGGGGGACACTGCTAACTTTGCATGGGGTCTCCGTTGCTTTTCTCAAAGCCTTTCTGTTTCCTTACTGCTCCAAACATGTGCCAGACTCCATGTACAGTGGCTTGCAAAAGTAATTCATACCCCTTGAACTTTTCCACATTTTGTCATGTTACAACCACAAACGTAAATGTATTTTATTGGGACTTTATGTGATAGACCAACACAAAGTGGTGCACAATTTGTGAAGTGGGAGGAAAATATATACATGGTCAAATACTTTGTAGAACCACCTTTCGCTGCAATTACAGCTGCAAGTCTTTTGGGGTATGTCTCTACCAGCTTTGCACATCTAGAGACTGAAATTTTTGCCCATCCATTCTTTGCAAAATAGCTCAAGCTCAGTCAGATTGGATGGAGAGCGTCTGTGAACAGCAATTGTCAAGTCTTGCCAGAGATGCTCAATTGGATTTTAGGTCTGACTTTGAATGGGCCATTCTAACACATTAATGTGTTTTGATCTAAACCATTCCATTGAAGCTCTGGCTGTATGTTTAGGGTCGTTGTCCTGCTGGAAGGTGAACCTCCGCCCCAGTTTCAAGTCTTTGCAGACTCTAACAGGTTTTCTTCCAAGATTGCCCTGTAATTTGGTTCCATCCATCTTCCCATCAACTCGGACCCAGCTTTCCAAGTCCCTGCTGAAGAAAGTGTAGCATCCCCACAGCATGATGCTGTCACCAACCATGTTTTCACAGTGGGGATGGTGTGTTCAGGTGATGTGCAGTGTTAGTTTTCCACCACACATAGCATTTTGCATTTATGCCAAAAACGTCAATTTGGTGGACTCATCAGACCAGAGCACCTTCCTCCACCTTCCTCCATGTTTGCTGTGTCCCCCACATGGCTTGTGGCAAACTGCAAATGGAACTTCTTATGGCTTTGTTTCAACAATGGCTTTCTTCTTGCCACTCTTCCATAAAGACCCGATTTGTGGAGTGCACGACTAATAGTTGTCCTTGTGGACAGGGGAATCTCCCACCTGAGCTGTGGATCTCTGCAGCTCTCCTCCAGAGTTACCATGGGCCTCTTGGCTGCTTTTCTGATCAATGCTCTCCTTGCCCGGCCTGTCGGTTTATTGGACGGCCATGTCTTGGTAGGTTGCAGTTGGTGCCATACTCTTTCCATTTTCGATGATGGATTGAACAGTGCTCTGTGAGGTGCAAAGCTTGGGATATTTTTTTATAACCTAACCCTGCTTTAAACTTCTCCACAACTTATCCCTGACCTGTCTGGTGTAGTTCCTTGGGCTTCATGATGCCAAGGAACATTGTTTGTTCTCTAATGTTCTCTAACAAACCTCTGAGGCCTGTCACAGCTCAGCTGTATTTATACTGAGATTAGGTTACACACAAGTGGACTCTATTTACTAATTAGGTGACTTCTGAAGGTAATTATAGTTGCACTGGATTTTATTTAGGGGTATCAGAGTAAAGGGGCTGAATACTTTTCGCACCCACACGTTTCAGTTTTTCTATTTTGTAAAAAGATTTGAAAAACCATGTATCATTTTCCTTCCACTTCACATTATGCTCCACTTTGTGTTGGTCTATTTACAGAAAATCCTAATAAAATACATTTACGTTTGTGGGTGTAACGTGACAAAATGTGGAAAAGTTCAAGGGGTGATGAATACTTTTGCAAGCCACTGTACATATGCGCTGCTCTTAAGCCCTTAATTTCTGCCATTGAGCTAAGCAAGATTGCAGGCAAGCTTCCAAATTGATTACATTAAAGTCTAATTCATCCTAATGCATCACTTCAAACCCTGCATACTTGCTATTGATGATCCCTTTAACAAGAAACATCCACAGCAAAACATTTTTTGTCCCCTTCATGTCAAAGGCTTTGCTGTAAACATTTCTCATACTTGTGTGTCCTTCTTCCTTCATTATTTTCCTTAATGCATCACAATTTCAAACATTCTTCCCAATCTAGTCTGAACTATATCCTGCCATTCCACTCTCGTAGCATCATCATTTGTTCTACTGTCTGTGGACTGGGAACTTCAATTATGCGATTCAATTTGATCCTGCGCTATAGCTTTTTCTTCTTTAGATTATTAACTCATCAAAATAACTACCTGCTGCTGTTGCCATAACAACAACTTCTTCCTTGATACATTATGACCACACCGTGCCATCTTTTCCAAGATAATTACAATGTCTCTCTCTCTCGCAATTGCTTCTCACTTGTGGAACAAACCAACAAATCATCCACATACTTATTAACAACACCTTTCCAAATCTGCCTACAACATCTGATTAAAATCATGAGGCTAGTATTTAAACCCAGCCGCATCCTAGCCTAGGTGTATTTAATACTTCTCTTAATGTTCTTACCATAGCTATGGTTCAACCATTATCTTAATATTAATTATTATTATTTCCTGATTAGCTATACCTGTTCACATCCCCAACACACCCTTTACCATTACCCATCTCCTTACTAGCCCTCCTTGACTTCTTCCTTGAGATCCCTCCCACCCTTGGGACCCCAGTCCTGTCTGGGCTTATATCCAGATTTATTTTTCACTCCTGATAGAGCATTTGAGGAAACACTCTCCCAAATACATTTATTATTGGCATGGAATCTCTGGCCCCATGTTTGGCTCTGTCATAGGACTCACTGTGTGTTGGTGCATCACTTATTTCAGACTTTTCAACCAGAATCTGTTGTTACTGACAACATTGTCTTTCCTTTTTCGCTCTTTCTTTTTGACCTCTTCAAGTTACATTTGTATCATTTTTCTCTGCACCTCTTCCTGCTGGTCTGCAAGTCTTTTTTCCTATCTTTGCGATATTTCTCAACCTCATTGACCAAATGATCCACTGAATCAGGGTGGGAAATAGATTACAATCCCACCACCTCCTCCAATCTAGACTTGACTTTTTGGGAGGAATGACATGTATCACAGGTGGTTCAGAATATAGTGTTCATTAACTGTTGCCTCTATTTTTGTTCATTTTTCAGTCTCCACCTTTTCAGCTTGTTCTCCAATAGGCTGCTGGATTTTTGTCTGAGGGCCTGCCATACCCTCTGCCTGACTCTGTCAAACAGCATGCCATTGTTTATGCATTGTTCACAGCATTTTTCTCCCAGCCACTTCAGGAGTTCTGTCAGTTTAATGGTTCCTATCACTTTCAGCAACAGTGCCTTCAAATCTCCCATAGCCAATAATCGTCCGCCAAAGCCATAATGCAATTTCTGCCCCATCAGGAATATTGGGTTAGGTATTTCTTTGTCCTCTCAGTTTATGGGTGCCCCAAACGTGATTCTGTGTCTGGCCTGCCTTATCTTTTTTAAAGCAGTCTCATCAATGTATCCCTCTGCTTCCCACTTTGATCCTATTCTGATCTGCCTTCTTTCTCATTCTCTAAACTCAATTTCTTACTTCTCAGATAGTTTAATCCTCCTTTGCAAATTTATTCACCTTCCTTTAAATCTTCCACTGACTTCTCGATTCTCATATTTTACCACCACCCCTTCTATCTTGGGGCAGTCATCACTTTCCCTCCTACCCCCGAGATTCTGACTTGCTTTTCACCCAATCCCATTTCTTCCGGTACCTTAGTTATGCCTGATCTCTCCGCTCCCGAATTACCAGAAATACCATATCCTCTCCCTGGGTCCTAATTTCAAGTTTACCAGAGGATCCCGTGTGTATCCCATACACCCCAGGGGAGCGGGACGCCCGAATTCCCTATTCTTCCTCCATGAGTGCGCACAACTGCACCTCCCGTCGTAGCCTGGGACATTCCCTCTTGAAATGACCCTCCTCGTTACAATGGTAACACCGGGATGGTGATCCTCCTGATCCTTGTTCCTTGTTTTCCCGGGGACCCAACTTTGGTCCCTCCATTCACCTCTTCCTCGTCCTCTGTCTCTGCCTCTTCCCCTTCCCCTTCTCCATGAGCGCCCAGTGTTCTATCACCTTCACCTCCCTTCTTCTTTACCCCTTGCTGTACTGGCCTGCAACATCATTTTTATATCTTTCCCTTCTGTTTTTCCTCATCCCGTTGTACAACTGCTGATCTACGTCTGAATCAGGGGTTTATTCCCGAATATTGCTGGATGTTCCTCCTCACCTCTGTAAGAACACTGTCGGAGGTTCGTCTTTGTTGTGCTGGTTTTTCAAAAGCTCGTTCGAATTTCTGTCCCTTGGGGACAGCTTCTCTGATCCCTTTGATTATTATCTCCCTGAGATCTCTCATGATTTTCTTCCCTGCTTCTGCTTGCTTACTCCAATCTGGCGCGGCAATGGGATATTTCACTGCTCCCGCGTCTGCTGCTACCACCGGAGCTGCAACCCCTTTCCCCTGATCTTTATTCCTGCTTGTCTGACCATCTGTCTTTCTTCTGAAGTAAATAAAACAATAAAGTGGGGGGGGGATTTTCCCATTAGTTGACATCAATGTCTGCAACTCTTTTTTTTTTCCCATGGGCCCCATTAATTTATTGGCCCCAAAAACCCTTCTCCAACCAGAATGTTTACGGGATAAAACAAACCATAAAAGCTGCTTGTTGTTTTCAGCTAATTAACTTATTTCTACTTTGTTCAAACCATTTCTCCCCTACAATACATCCTAAATTCCAATTACTATATTAAAAATACATCCGACTAACAATTTTACAAATTAACTTTACTGAAAAGAAAGCTATAGAAGCCAAGCAACCTACATTTTCCAACCATTCCCCCTTGGTTGTTAAGTTGAGTTGATACAAAAGAGATTGTTACCTTACAGCTGTTTCGTAACTTCCCCCATTGCTTACAAATTTTTTAAAGGAACACACACATACCTTTACAGCATGTGGCCTACAGCAAAACAAATTATCACATATATGAACTTTCTTATTCATTCAAACAGGTTTTTTACACACAAATCACATTCGTTCAATTCCTTACTTCAATGAAATTATGCAATTTCCTACACAGATTAAAGTTTTTCAAAATTAACATATTTTGCACTAACTCCTCATGTTACCTGACCCAATCTGTATAATGAGTTTCTTCTATAGATTGTGTGAAACAACTCAATATTTCTTTCATGTGCTGCTCCTTCCTTTTTAACTTATCGTACTCAAAAACATTTGGCACTGTGATTTTCCTTAGATTTTTGCAATGTCTGAGTGATACTCTGAATATTCTGTACAGCCCCAGTGCCACCAGACTTTACTCCCCCTTATTGGTTCCTTTGTTAATCAAAATAACAGAACTTAATCATAGTTCCTTATCTTTACCCCCGGGGCTTCCTTCTCCCCAACATTGCCACATTTGCCCCAATGGACTAATCAGGCGGAATGTGTGGCTCTTCACCAGTGTGTGAGCCTTGTCCTGTTACCCCGGACCCTCACTTTTTCCGTTCTGGTTACCCATTGTCTTATCGTACTATTCCCGTCCGACAGACCCTCGGTCACCCAGGCAATAATTATAGTAGTCAGTTTTCTTACCCGGTCTTGTGTACAAGAATCGCTCGACTGTCCCTTGTTTATTTTGCCGACACGTCCTCTTGTTTCCCGAGTCTCATGTCCGGATATCACTCGCTCAAACCGCTGATGGCAAGCAAGGAGATCAGAGACTGCTGAAATCAGGAGGGTGCACCTTCCCTTCCTTTTGTGCTTCCACTGAGCGGCCGGAGTGGAGATCGCGGACGAGCCCCCACTTTGTGAGATACGCGGTGTGCTCACAATCACTACTCAGAGACTAAATCATGGAAACAAGAGATTCTTTACTTGCGAGTCTGCAGCATCGGGTGCCTCTCCAAGTTGAGACACACCAAAGTCAGGAAAGTAAAGCTCCTTTATACAAACAATTCTACATTTAAGCTCCTCTTCTGGCCCTCTAATCAGGGCACTGAGGTGCACAGTCTGTAGGTACGTTCCCCCAGTACCTCCCACATCATACATCACATGTCCATACATGTGCATGGTAATGAGCAGTTTCTTGACCAGGGTGTGTTAGTAATATTCATTTATTTCATTAAGCATGCTCAGTTGTACATGACCTGCCCTAGTTTGCTCACACCAACTGACTTCTCTCAGTACTCTTATATCTGAATTAAAAGCTAGGCTATACTGAGAAGCGTCGCATTTATCACTCCCTTCTACCGATAACGGTCGTCTACATCACTCCCTTCTACTGCTATACAATGCTATCAATCCTTACTCAAGGACAGTTCTGGTAACTTCATACACAGCTGTGTCAGAATCCTCTCCTGGCCTCTATCGGTTAGAATCCTCTTTAAACCCCTTACAATAGTGGGGTTTTAAGCATTTTATCCCTCACAATGGGTTATGAAGAGGCAATCCAATGCCTGCCATTATGCCTCAAAACTTCCTGAATATCCCATCAATTCTCTCCCATTAGCATTGTCTCAGTCACTTCCCCATATACTCATTGTTGTTCTTCACAGAGTGTCGCTGAGCTTGTGGTAAAGGAAAACTGCAGAGACAGTTCCACACTCTTCTCAGTCTGGTGATGGAAAACGACAACTGGCCCTGGCGGGTGATGTGGGAATCTTTGTGAAAATGTGAAATGAATACCAAAGCTGAACAAAATACGGAAAGAAATCCAGGAGCTCGGTATGGTAAATCAACAGACTGAACTGAATATCACATTGAAACACTGGAGTTAACAATGTTATTCAAGTCTGGTTTAATGAATGCTTGTTGATTTTGAACAGGTCCTGATCCACAAGAATACATGAACATCATCAGAGTTTTATCTGAATTACCTTCTCATATGGAAGGTGAGTGTTGAAATATACAGTTCACAATTGATGTTCCAATTAATGTAATACTGAAACTGTTCAGAGCTTTGCAGAATAGGGAATCAGAAGATCAAAGTGTTAGACTGAGAAGATTCAGCTTAGTGTGGTGTATTGTCAAATGTATCAAGGGTACGATGAAAAGTTTTTGTTGCAGGTTATCCAGTCAGCAGATAGACAACATATGATTATAATTGAGCTATTTCCAGTACAGATAACTATGAGGGAATGTTTAACAAAAAAAGAACTGCAGATGCTGGTAACATCGAAGGTAATCGTAGTGTCCCACCGTATTAATGCCCACATACCGCGACTGTCCTACCGAATGAATGTCCACATACCTCAACTGTCTACAGCATTAATTTCCACATACCTCAACTGCCGTATAACATTAATTTCCCACATATACCTCAACTGTCCTTCCGAATTAATTTCCACATAGCACGACTCCATACTATCCCCCTGGTCCAATTTCTCCCTACCTACATCCAAGGCACCTTACATGCTCTTCGTCTCTTCAATGCCTTCCGTTTGACAGGCCCCCACTCCCTCATCTTTACTGTGGATGTCCAGTCACTCTAAACCTCCATCCCCACCTGGAGGGGTCTTAAAGCCCTCCGTTTCTTCTCGATTGCAGACCAGCCAACCAATACTCTCATCGGCCGAGCAGAGCAGAGCTGGTCCTTGCCCTCCATAACTTCTCCTTCGAGTCTTCCCACTTCCTCCAGATCCAAGCGTAGCTATAGGCACTCACACGGGCCCTAGCTATGCCTGCCTTTTTGTAGGGCACGTGAAAACAATCCCTGTTCCCAGGCGTGCAATGGCCCTAATCCCCAAACTCTACCTCCGCTACATTGACCACTGCGTCGGTGCTACCTCCTACACCCATGCAGAACTCACCGACTTCATCCACTTCTCCATAATTTCCATCCGGCACTCAAATTCATTTGGGCCATCTCCTACATCTCCATACCGTTTCTAGATCTCACCGTCTCCATCACAGGACACATAATACTGACCGACATTTACTACAAACCTACTGACTCCCATAGCTATCTTGACTACACTTCCTCCCACCCTTCTTCTTGTAAAGACTCTATCCCTACTCCCAAATCCACCGTCTACGCCGCATCTGCGCCCAGGATGAGGTTTTTCATAGCAGGACACTGGATATGTCCTCATTCTTTAGGGAACGGGGGCTCCCTGCTTTCATTATAGATGAGGCTCTCACTTGGGTCCCTTCGATATCCCATAGCTCCGATCTTGCTGCCCCCCTCTCATAACAGGACAGTCTCCCTTGTCCTCACCTTCCACCCCATCAGCCGTCGTATACAATCATATAATCCTCCAACATATTCGCCACCTCGAGCGGGATCCCACTACTGGCCACATCTTCCCATCTCCACCCCCTGCTGCATTCTGCAGAGAACGATCTCTCCGTAAGTCCCTGGTCAACTCGTCCCTTCCCACCCAAACCCGCACCCTCCACGGTACTTTCTCCTGCAACCGCAGGAGATGCAACACCTCTCCCTTTAACTCCTCCCTCAACTCCATCCAAGGACCAAAACAGTCAACCCAGGTGCGGCAGAGGTTCACCTGCACCTACTCCAACCTCATCTACTGCATCTGCTGCTCCAAGTGTCAACTTCTCTACATCGGTGAGACCACGCGCAGGCTCGGCGATCGTTTCGCTGAACACCCTCGCTCAGTCCGTTTTGACCAAGCTGATCTCCCGCTGACAAGAATAGCAAGTAATGTGTTGCATCACTGCGCACACTGTGTAACACACACTCCTGGATGGGGTCGTGACACATTATATACCCAACCCACACACTCCTGGATGGGATCGTGACACATTATATAACCCCACACACTCCTGGATGGGACGTGACACATTGTATAACCCCACACACTCCTGGCAGGGTATTAACAAATATTGAAAAATATTGAAATACTGTAGAACATTCCTGAAAGTCCACAATGTCTGTCGTGTTGAATCTTGAAACCTGAATGAATGGGATTTATTTCTCACTCCCCTGCTCCTGGACAAGGCAAGAACAGCGTTTCCCTGGTCTTCACTGTCTACCGACAATTCCCTCACTCCATTGATGAATTTTTACAATTGTTGTCAACTTACAATAAGGTCCCACCTCTAGATACAACATCCCTACCTCCACTGTAAGTCGAATGCATTGCTTCCTTCATGAATCCCTGGTCAGCTCCTCCATGTCCAGCAGCCATTCCAATTCTAATGTCACTTCCCCATGAACACCTGTCCTTCCCCACTTTGCTTCCAACCATGCAGGGAAACAAAATGCCTTTCTAGTTGAAGCGACGCAGTTTTCAAGGATGACTCTGAACAATTGACCGTCATTTCCGGTCATCCCAGTCCCACTCTGTCCCCTCTGTCTTTGGTCCACCACACAAACCTGTGCGTGAATCAATAGATTAGTACCTCATCTCCAGTACAATGCGTGACAGCCTTCTGGACTCAACATTGATCGCAATAGTTTCAATGATCAGCATCAACTTTCCTTCCATTCCCCTGAAAGAGCTAATAGTCAAATCTAATAGTCAAATGTTAAAATGGAGTCATTCTTCTACAAAAGCATGGTCTGGTAGAAGAAAAGAATGGCTCGGTGCCAAGTCTGAATCACTTTGTAATTTATATGGGGGACAGGTTGTCTTTTTAAAAAGACATGAAAATAGAACCCTATGTAATATACAGTGCTTCTTTTCAAGGCCATAAAGAAGCCAAGATTGAAAAAAAAATAGCTGACACTCCAGAGATAAGTAATAAATTTGTAATTGGATGAGCTTCATTTGGACCCAGCTTTTCCTATATTCTGAAAGGCTAACAGAATCTTTCAGTCATATTCAGACTTGGTGGAGTGTTTTACTGAGAAGGAAAATGTATAATTGTGCTAACTTACCTTTGTTCTGTGAGTGGAGCCCGAGAACCACTGAGCAACGTTTGTGTTCATTGTAGATCTTGCCACTCCCGTCTGATGAATCAATTAAAGATTGCCAAGGTTTACCTTTAACTATTTTGTTGCGATCTGCTGTTTAAGAAACGAACATTGACACCACACTCCTTCTCTCTCTCGCTTTCTCTCTCTCTCCCCCCAACTCCCAATCTCCTCCCCCCTCTCTTTGCCTCTCCCCTCCAAGTCCAATTCCACTGTACGCGCTTCCCTCTTGCGCTTCCACCCCTGCACCCTTTTCCTCTCCCTCTGTCCCCTTCTCTCCCCCCCCCCCCCCCCTTCTGCTCCTCCTCTCTGCCCACCTCCTTCCTCTCACACTGATTCCCCCCCTCCCCACATGTGCTGCCTGAGGTGTATTTCCCTCCAGCTGTTCCCTCTGACAGAGCACCCAATGTCCTTCACCCTGTCTGTGCCCAGCAGATCCACACTGGGTTCTTCAAAGTCTGTGTTCAAACCCAAAATAAAATGTTAGCCGTGTTTGTCATGGGAGAATCTACTGCAGGACATGCAGGGGGCAGTGAACTGTCTGAGGAATGTTCTCACTTTCACAGCACAGTTAATATCACAATCTGCGAGGTTAGTTAGCCGTGGTTCGCTGTCATCTCACGTGGTCTGTCACCAGGTTACCTCACTGAACTGAAATCCATCCGCGAATTGATACAATTCAGGAGCATTGAATTATTTCTTGTAATCTTGAATGTTGAGCTTTGAGTTGTCATGTACATTGCGACATTATCTGCCTGTTCCCGTGCAAGATAACCATATAACAATTACAGCACGGAAACAGGCCCTCTCGGCCCCTTCCAGTCCGTGCCGACCATTTGTTTTCCCCTAGTCCCATCTACCTGCACTCAGACCATACCCCTCCATTCCCTTCACGTCCATATACCTATCCACTTTACTTTTAAATGTTAAAATCGATCCTGCCTCCACCACTTTCTGCTGGAAGCTCATTCCACACAGCCACCACCCTCTGAGTAAAGAAGTTTCCCCTCAACGTTACCCCTAAACTTCTGTCCCTTAATTCTCATGTCATGCCCTCTTGTTTGAATCTTCCCTACCCTCAAATGGAAAAAGCTTACCCACGTCAACTCTGTCTATCCCTTTCATCATTTTAAAGACCTCAATCAAGTCCCCCCTTAACCTTCTGCGCTCCAAAGAATAAAGACCTAACTTGTTCAACCTTTCTCTGTAACATAGTTGCTGGAACCCTGGCAACATTCTAGTAAATCTCCTCTGTACTCTCTCTATTTTGTTGACATCCTTCCTATAAACTAGGCGACCAAAATTGTACACCATACTCCAGAATTGGTCTTACCAATGCCTTGTACAATTTTAACATTACTTCCCTACTCCTATATTCAATGCTGATTTATAAAGGCCAGCACACCAAAGGCTTTCTTTACCACCCTATCTACATGCGATTCCACCTTCAGGGAACTATGCACAGTTATTCCTAGATCCCTCTGTTCCACAGCATTCCTCAACTCCTACCATTTACCATGTACATCCTATTTTGATTTGTCCTCCAAGATGTAGCACTTCACACTTATCAGCATTAAACTCCATCTGCCATCTTTCAGCCCACTTTTCCAAATGGCCCAAATCTCTCTGTAGACTTTGAAAATCTACTTCATTATCCACAACACCACCTATTAGTATCATCTGCATACTTACTTATCCAATTTGTCCCCCCATCATCCAGATCATTGATGTACATGACAAACAACAGTGGACCCAACACAGATCCCTGAGGCACCCCACTGGTCACCGGCTTCCAACCTGACAAACAGCCATCCACCATTACTCTCTGACATCTCCCATTCAGCCACTGTTGAATCCATCTTGCTACTCCGCCATTAACACCCAAAGATTGAACCTTCTTAACCAACCTTCCATGGGGAACCTTGTCAAAGGCCTTACTGAAATCCATATAGGACAACATCCACTGCTTTACCCTCATCAATTTCCCTAGTTACCGCTTCAAAAAATTCAAGAAGGTTTGTCAAACATGACCTTCCAGGCACAAATCCATGTTGACTGTTCCTGATCAGACCCTGTTTATCCAGAATGCTTATATATATTATCTCTAAGTATCCTTTCCATTAATTTTGCCCACCACTGACGTCAAACTAATAGGTCTATAATGCTAGGTTTATTCTTTGAACCCTTTTTAAACAATGGAACAACATGCGCCAAGTACGCCAATCCTCCGGAACTTATCCCGTTTCTAATGACATTTGAAATATTTCTGTCATAGTGTTCAAATCCTGGAGTTTAGAGACAGATGTACAGAAACACAAGAGAGACTCTGCGAGCAACAGACTGAAACACTGAGCATGAACTTCATCCCGATGAAGGAGAAGGTTAAGGTGTTCCAGCTGCTTGATCGATATGCTGTGCTCACAAATACTCCACTGTTCGAGATCGGGACACTGGTGGAATATGAGCTGCTGGCAAGAGGCCGGACATGAAGAGTTGAGAGAGAAATGTTCTCCGGAGAGAACTGGAAAAATCAGAACAGATTCAATTGTTTCCAGAGCAGCTTTACCCGGAGTAAAATCCCGATCTGGGAGTTCAGCATCAGTAGCCGGAGTCCTGGGGATCAGAAAAAACAACACTGGTGCAAACAATTGTTCATGACTGGGCCACAGGGGACAAAATATACCAACATTTCCATTTTGTCTTCAGTTTTAAACTCCAGGATTTGAACACTATTAACTGGCACAGTAAACCTGACAGAAAATGATTCTGGAGCAGTATCCTTACTTTAAAGATGTCCTGGGAGAGGTCTGGAAGAACCCAGAGGGATTGCTGTTCATATTCGACGGTTTGGATGAATTCAAAGGTAGAATCGATTTTGCTGACAGTCGGAGAGACACAGAACCTTAGCACCAGTGCTCAGATCCCGAGTGGTGGTGTGAAGTGTCTGACATTGTGTACAGTTTTAATCCAGCACAAGCTGGGATTTGTTGGTGAGGAACCAGATATTTTGAAGAATCAGATGGTGGGCAGCAACTGTTTTCAAACACGTGAAAGGAGAACGAGATAGAAACATAGAAACATAGAAACATAGAAATTAGGTGCAGGAGTAGGCCATTCAGCCCTTCGAGCCTGCACCGCCATTCAATATGATCATGCTGATCATCCAACTCAGTATCCCGTACCTGCCTTCTTCCATACCCTCTGATCCCCTTAGCCACAAGGGCCACATCCAACCCTCTTAAATATAGCCAATTGAAACTGGCCTCAACTACCCTCTGTGGCAGAGAGTTCCAGAGACTCACCACTCTCTGTGTGAAAAAGTCCTTCTCATCTCGTCTTAAAGGATTTCCCCCTTATCTTAAGCTGTCACCCCTTGTCCTGGACTTCCCCAACATCGGGAACAATCTTCCTGCATCTAGCCTGTCCAAACCCCTTAAGAATTTTGTAAGTTTTCTATATAGATCCCCTCTCAATCTCCTAAATTCCAGAGAGTATAAAACCGAGTCTCATCCAGTCTCTCCTCATAAGACAGTCCTGACATCCCAGGAATCAGTCTGGTGAACCTTCTCTGCACTCCCTCTATGCAATAAGTCCTTCCTCAGATTTGGAGACCAAAACTGTAAAACGCAATATCTGTAACGCGAGATCCTGTATACAAACCTGAGCTACAAACCCCTCCTACTGCTGGATCCTCAGCCTGACACTGGGCCCCTTTTCACACAAACACACCGGGTCCCGCAGCGAGTTCCCGAGACCATTACACAACTATATTGCTACTTTATTTACAACCTCCTGAAAAACCACGGCTGTGAGATTGAGGGCCCCTGTGAGGTGTTACTGGAGGTTTGGTACAGATGGCCCTTCACTGGAATGTCCGAGAAGAACTTGTGTTCACAGATGGAGATTCGATCAAATACAATCTTGCAGCCTTCCCAGTTTTCCTGTCCGGGTTACTGATGGAACTTTTTGAGAAGAGAGGATTCAGCCCGGAGCGTGGTGTACACCTTTTCCCGCACCTCAACACCATCGAAGAGGTTGGTAGCTGCACTCGCACAATTTCCTTTTTTTTTTTTTTTTTTTATTAATTTTTTTATTGTAGAAACAATATATACCAAGTACACTCTTATACGACATTGAGAGTTTGTGTAATATATAAAATTATATCATATTGATTATCGATTAATACTATTTATGATAATTGTAATATTATCCATTATACATTACCTTGTTATTTATTTTATATAATTGGGAGTATAATGTTAGTATATTCCTAAAATAAGCAATACTCACTTAGATTTCTCAACTCCATAGATATTCTCTCTAATTACCAATATAGAAATCCCCGCTAATATAACTACATTGTAGTACCCAATCTTAAACAAAGTTTTTGATATTCATAATGTTATCAAAATATTAATAATGTTTGTATTATTGTTAACTTTATATTTTCATAATTATTGTATAATTGAAAATACATAGTTTTATATAATTAACAAGTTTAAGACATCTATAATCATTTATCAATACGAACAGAAATACAGTGTACGTATTAAAAATTTTATATAATATGTTTTCAATCAATATTTTTTTTCCTTAATTAAAGATAGGAAAGATAGGGGAAAAAGAATAGAAAAATAGAAAAGAAAATGGTGAAAAGTTTGATGAGATTGAAGTATTACTAAATAATCCATTCTTGGAGATACATTCATGATTTGTTATATGTATTTCTTCAAATCCCCCCCATTCAGATAATCAGGCCTCAGTCAAGTCCCTGCGCCGAACCATTGTTGACACCTGTAGATATTTAATATAGGGAGACCATATCTCCTTGAAGAGATCTAACCTGTCCATAAGGACAAGTCTCAACTCTCTCAAGGTGAATTGTCTCCGTCATTTCTGTATTCCACATTTTAAACTGTGTTGGGGATACAGGCTCTTATCCAAAATTATATTAATTTTTTCCCAATTATTAAAGAAATAGTCGATAAAAGTTCTATATTCCTTTGTAATATAATTTGTTCCGTTTCCGGTATTTCCAAGTATGATTTAACTTTGGGTCATAAATGAGGGGGGGGGGGGGGGGGGGGGGGGGGGGGGGGGGGGGGGGATAGTTAAATATTAATAACTTTCGAGATTATTTTAAATATTTATTCCAATATTCTAAAATCTTCGTACAATTAGTAAATGAGTGTGGACAAAGTTGCTAGCTTCTAAGATTTGAACATTTATCCATATAGGTGTAATTTGGAAATATATTATGTAGTTTAGATTTAGAATAATGTAAATCTATGTAAAAATTTTAAACTGTATAAGTAGCATGTTAGCATATTAAGAGAGCCAGTTAATGTATATGTTGAAAGCTTTCTTCCCATATTTCTGGACTTATTATTTGACTTAATTCATTTTCCCAGCGCTGTCTATGTATTTCCGATGTGACGGAATATCCACTTTCCAACAAAATATTGTAAAATGTATGATATCATTTTTTCTGTATTTGGATTTCTTCAAGCATTCATCTACAAATTTTCACTCTTTCTATTTACATTCTAAGTTCTTGTGTATTTTTTGCAGAGATATAGTTTCTGATTGTAAATATCTGAAATATTCAAAATTATTATGAAGCCGTAGGTTTGTTTGTAATTCTTTGAAAATGAAAGAAAAGAATTATCCTTATAAAGATCCCCTATATTTAAAATCCTTTATTTTTTTTTTCCATTGTATTAAATGCTTTATCCATCTTGTAGGTGTGTTTAGTTATTGGGGGTGATATGGTATGTAAGTGCTGTATGATATGGGTGGGGGTGGGGTTGGAGGGTTTGGGGGGACATTTGTCGTTGTGCACTACTGTCGTGGTGTTTTGGGGCACGTTTTTTGTTCGTTGGGACTTTAGTTTTTGCATAAATTGGTTAGAGCTTAGTTCTTTTGGTTTACTGGCGGAAGAGGGAAATGGGGTGTTCCACATATGGGGGTGGTGCGATCGATTTCCGCTATACACAAATTTTTATGTTGTTTAATAGTTTTCGGCCATTTTTTGAATATCTTATAATTTTGGTATATGCTTATCCCCGTTATAGGTTTGCTTGACATAATTGTTGGGTTGGGTTGGAGTGGTGGGGTGTTGATAATGTGTTTGGGGTGGGGTAGTGGGTTGAGTAGGGGGTGGGGGGTGGTTTTTTTGGGGGGTGTGTGTGGTGTGCGGGCTGGGTGGGTTTATTTTGTGTTGTTGGCGGGGGTGGGGTTTTGATGGGGGTGAGGAGGGGCGTGGGGTAAGTTAATGGGTGTGATGGGGCTTGAGGGGAAATTGGTTTTGTGATGGGGGTTGGGTTTGGTGGATTGTTGTTAGGGTTTGTGGTGTGGGTTTGATTTGTTGTGAATTTGAGGGGGGGTTATTTTTGTAATTGTGTGTGTTGGTCGTGGATGGGGGGGTGAGGGTTTTGGGTTTTTGGGGGTGGGGTTGTGATGGGTTTGAGTGGATGGGGGGTGGGGATGATGTTGGGATAGGGGGTGGAACTTCTGGGTGAGGGTTGCAGGATATGGTTTTATGGAAGGGTGGGTGGGGGTTATTTGGTATGTGGACGGTGGGGCCGGTGGTGGTAGGTTCTGGTTGTTTTGAGGAAAGATGTTTCGTGTGGGGTGGAGAGTGGTGAGGGTGGTGATGTGCATTGTTGGGATGGCGGGGTTGCAAATCCTGACACACTCGACAATTCTGTCTGGGAGTTCCATGGTTGTGAGGGTTTTGCCGGGCGGTTGCCCTATGCTGGTCTGTATGGGAGTTGTATGGTTTGGAGGGGTTTGGGTGCCGGTCGGTTAAGCCCCAACGGTACTTGTGAGGTGCCGGGTTGGTGGGGCGGGGGATTGGACGGATGATTTTCAAACATGCCGTGACGTGATTGACATCCTTGGCGTAAGTTGATGGAGGAGGTTTTTTAAACGGTTAGGCTGGGATACCACAGAGAGTGAAGCAGCTGGTATTTGTAAAACGGAAGGAAGCCTTCCCTGAACACGCTTTTGCACTAACCTGTTTGAGTGCTCAGAATCGTGCGCTGGCTCAGCAGACACTGGGGATCTGTGGAAACACTTTCATTCCGTAGTACTGGACTGACCACGAATGACTGTGCAGTCCTGTCTCATGTCTATCAGGTTTCTGTGCTACAAATCAAACGCCTCGATCTGGAGAACTTGCCTGCTTTCAGTGTGAAGGAATCCAACGGTGGGACGGCTCTGCACATGTGTCAGCACTTGGGGGTGTAAACTGTCCGTTTGACACCAACACTTTCTTCCTTGGGGATGGCCGGTCACGTGCACGGGGGGCACCTTGTCCTATTTTAACCCTCCCCTGGGTCAACGGTGGTTAACCACGGCCCCCCTCTCCCCGGGTCACCCGTGTTTGCTGATATTCTCTGCACTGGAACATTTTATCCTGGTCATCGGGGAAAGTGAGAATAAATGGTGATGAAAGTCACCCAAACATCACAACCACAGAGATATATTCAATAATTTGCCGAGGCGCATCTATTTATATACATTGGGAGAAATTGTCTCAGCCCGGGTTTGTATCCATTTGTTTCTTAATTTCTCCTGTCCTGTTTCTGTTTAGACTGGGAGCAACGACTTGGGAGATTCCGGAGTGAAACTGGGTCTGCGTCTCTGACGGAACCCGGACTGTAAAAATACAGAGACTTGAGTAAGTCCCATACTTGAGTAAGTCCCCAGTGAGAGATTGTGTTTACAGTCACTGGGTGTCCTGACACTGAACATAAATATGATCAGTAATTTGTGTCACTGATAAACACTGGGGATTTGTGCCCGTCTCCTGTCTCTCTGTGTCCCTCACACCTCACTCTCTCTCATCTCCAGGTGGACAATTGTCGGTCTTTTCACAGATTCTGGAACCGAAGATCCTCACCTCCGCTCTTCAGTACAAACCACTCACTGACGGGGCTGAACCTGAATGGGAAATAAAACTGGGCAATTCCGGAGTGAAACTGGTGTTGCGGCTCTGAGGAACCCGGACTGTAAATACAGAGACTTGAGTAAGTCCCAGATGTGAGAGAGATTGTGTTTACAGTCACTGGGTGTCTGACACTGAACATAAATATGATCAGTAATTGTTGTCACTGATAAACACTGGGGATTTGCACCGTCTCCTGTCTCTCTGTGTCCCTCACCCTCACTCTCTCATCTCCAGGCTGGAACAATGTCAGTCTCACAGATTCTGAACCGAAGATCTCACCTCCGCTCTCAGTACAAACCACTCACTGATGGGGCTGAACCTGAATGGGAATAAAACTGGGGAGATTCCGTAGTGAAACTGGTGTCTGCAGCTATGGAGGAACCCGGACTGTAAAATACAGAGATTGGAGTTGTAAGTCCCAAACTGTGAGAGATGTGTTTTTATAGTCACTGGGTGTCTGACACTGAACATTAATTATGGTCAGTAATTGTGACACTGATAAAATAAACATAGAAACATAGAAAAAATAGTGCAGGAGGAGGCCATTCAGCCCTTCGAGCCAGCACCGCCATTCATTGTGATCGTGGCTGATCGTCCCTTATCAATAACCCGTGCCTGCCTTCTCCCCCATATCCCTTGACGACTAGCCCCTAGGGCTCTATCTAACTCTAAATCCATCCAGTGATTGGCCTGCACTGCCTTCTGTGGCAGGGAATTCCATAAATTCACAACTCTATGGGTGTGAAAAAGTTTTTTCTCACCTCAGTCTTAAATGACCTCCCCTCTAGCATATTTCCCACCACCAAAGTCAGGTTAATTGGTCTGTAATTCCCCGTTTTCTCTCTCGCTTTTCATGAAAAGTGATCGATAACATTAGCTTATCCTCCAATCCACAGGAGCTGATCCTGAATCTATTAAACATTGGAGAAAATGATCACCAATGCATCCACTATTTCTAAAGCCACCTCCCTGAGGACCCTGGGATGCTGACCATCAGGGCCCAGGGGATTTATCATCCCTTCAGTCCATTAGCCTACCCAATACTATTCTCACCTAATGAAAAATTATTTCAGTTCCTCTAACCCCTTAGATCTTCTAATGAAGACAGATCCGAAGTAGCTATTCAACTCTTCTGCCATTTCTTGTTGCCCATAATTTATTTCAACCCGTGTCTGCCTTCAAGGGACCCACATTTGACTTTGCTACTCTTTTTCCCTTAACCATATCTAAAAGAAGCTTTTTACTGCCCATTCCTCTTATATTCCTGGCCATCTTCCCTTCGTACTTCATCTTTTCAGCCTGTATTGCCCGTTTTGTTTCCGTTCTGTTGTCCTATGAAAGTTTCCAAATCCTCCGGGCTTCCGGTCTAATACTCTTTGCTGTGTTATACATCTTTTCTTTTAGTTTTAGTCTATCCCTAACTTTACTTGTCAGCCACCATTGCCTCAACTCACCCTTAGAAATCGTTCTTACTTTTTGGAATGAAATGATCCTGCGTCTTCCAGATTATGCCCACAAATTCCTGCCATTGCTGTTTCCACCATCATTCCTGCTAGGATCCCTTTCCAGTCTACCTTTGCCAGCTCCCCTTTTTTTTCTCGTCCCTTAATATTCCCCTTTGTTCAACTGCATCACTGCTACTTCCAATTTAATGTTCTCCTTCTCAAATTGCAGATTAAAATGAAACATATTATGATCACTACCTCCAAGCGGTTCATTTACCTCGAGTTCTATAATCAATATTTCTGGTTCATTGGACAACACGAAATCCAAATAGAATTTGCCTTTTCTCTGGTCGGCTCCATTACATGCTGCTCTAAGAATCCATCTCGGAGGCATTTCTACAAAACTCTCTTTCTTGGGGTCCTGAACCAACCTAATTTTCCCCAGTCTACCTGCATATCTTCCGGTGGCGCTCTAATGGTGGAGTAGGGTGAGTGGCAGCTAGCTCCACGCGATAAAAAAAAAACCGAAAAAAAAAAAAAACGGATCTAAATATTAGAACTGACTTGCAGAAATGCGCTCCGGCAGCCTGTCTGTGTTGACGTCTTCAGACCTCGACTGGATTCTAATGTCTAAAGTTCGTTAAAACACTTCCCCAAAGGAACCGAATTAGAAAAAACAACAAGAGGAAACACCCCGTAGGAGAAGTAGGCCGGTGAAGCCTCGGGCTTAGCTTAGTTTTAACATCCTCCCAGGAGGACGTTTCAGTGGCCCAGAAGATATATATTAAAGAAAAGAGAATGGATGGATGATGAACTTCGCAACAGCATTGCAATGAAAATTGCAAGCATAAAAGAAGAATTGATAAATTTATAAAACGTATAATTGAATATTAAAGTACTTTTGAAAAGTCTTTAAAAAACAGAGTTTAAAGTTGAAGATTTCTTAGAGTTTGAAATATAAAATGACTAATCTGGTGGTTACGAAACTGACGAATATGAAGGAGGAAATGTCAGCAAATTTTCGACTTACAAATTAAGGAAGTATACGAGAAAAATTAAGATGAATGAAACCAACACTAAAGATAATCTGGAAGCGACCTTCACTACAATGCAGCAACAAATGGAGAAACTAGCTGACGCCATAACTCAGGGAAGTAACAACAGACACCATTCCTTGCCGAGAACAAGCGTTTTATCAGATTTTACTGCTTAAAGTAACTGAAAATGTATTGACTTTTGGGTTGGAGGGCCGCCAGAGAAGACAGAACTTGAGAAGTCGTGGGCGTTCAAGAGAGTAACGAAGGAAATGAAGATCTCGGGAATTTGCTGCAGACTTTATTAAAAACAGGGTTTGAATTTAGACCAAAAAGCCTTTATTAGGGCGGGGCGACACAGAGTTCTTGGACGTCGCTCAGGACCCGTAACCGTCCTACCCCCAGCAGCTGATAGTGAAGGTCCCAATACGATCACGTGTTGGAGATATCATGAAAAAAAATTGCTGGGCACAAGAAAAGTTATGTTTGATGGAGACAAAAATAAGCATATTTTCGGACTACCCTGCAGAAGTGGTCAGTAGAGGAGCGTTATTCAACGGACGATGGGATTTTAAAGAAGATAGACAATTTGAAATATGGATGGTGTTGTTGTACCCCGCAAGACTGCGAGTCACTTATCTGAAGAAGGAACACTTTTTCACTGATCACAGAAAGCACTGGCGTATTGCCCCGGAAGATTGTGGGTTCGAGAGAGGATTGAATAATTTACATATAATACTGTCATCTTGCTGAGAACAAATGGAACTTTAATTCGTTTTATATTCAAGGACTATTGAAAGCTGATAACGGAAATCGTGCTGTCCCTCCTGTTAGGGACATATTATTTTTTAAATATTTAGTACTAATTTTTTACTAACAATTACTAATCATCAAAAATACTTGTTATTTATTATTGGGAATAACTAGTAAATACATGATATGTTAAATATAAAAAACGAACAAATAAAAAGTTATAATTTAGATATTTTGTTAATTGGAATTTGTGGATGTTCACCCTTTATCTACATTAGACTAACACTTGACTAATAACTAAGAGTGTAATAGTCTCTCACTATATGATTACCAACACTCTGGTCCAAAATAGCTTTAATATAAATCCCGTATATTACTCATATTCAAATTTTTCTTGTAAGCATGGAGCTAGGAATAATTATATATTTTTGTTTAACCTACCAGAAGCCTTTAGATGGACAGCCATGTTAGTGTGGCTAGCACTTGCTACATTAAATCTAGATGTAGTTTCTTCTTTCTTTTCACATTTTATTAATTTTTTACTATTTTTTTACTTTTTGTATTTTTTTCCTAATTATTACATTAATCTTGAATTTATTTACAAATATTATTTGTGGAGATGTGTCTGTAAGGAGGATTTATACGTATTAGAATTACAAAAACTCGTCGGTCCAGGGGTTCAAGGTTCGGTGGTGGAAGGTCGGGTCTACGGTGCTGACCTATCTGCTCTTTTATAGACCACCCTAAAAGCAAGATGCAAGATACGTAAATAGAAAAAATAAAGGGAGTCAAGGAATTACGTTTTGTAGTTGGAATGTCAAGGGAGTTAATGAACCCAATCAAGAGAGGTAATGTATTAGCACACTTAAAATCATTTCAAAGCAGACATAATGTTCCTTCAATGAGACTCACCTTAAAAAAGACGCACCAGCATAGATTAGATTGAAAGCAAAATGATCGCCGGAAACATATCACTCTTCATTTTCCATTGAGACCAGAGGGTGTCACAATTTTAATTCGTTAAAGGTATATCTTTTAAACATATATCAACTATAGCGAACATCAATGGTAGATATAGTATACTGGTGGGTGATTTATATTTAAAACAAAGTGATTTTCCTTAATGTTTATGAGACCAAATTTTGATAATCCAATGTTTTTTAAAGAAATACTTAAATACCATTCTGGAGCTCACACAACATAATTTGATATTGGTGGTGGAGATTTAAATTGTACATTAGATTCCTATCTTGATAGATCAACAAGACAAAGAGAAAGCAAAATCCAAATCAAAGTGAATTATTAAACTCATATATTAATACAACCAATATCAAGGATGTTTGGAGAATTGAAAAAACCCATCTGGAAGGGAATACTCATTTTATTCTTCAGTACATAAAACTTATTCAAGGATAGACTACTTTTTTAGTAGATTCTAAACTCATCCCATTTACTTATAATTCGAAATATCATAATATTATAAATTTCGGATCATGCTCCCTTAACATTCATGATCAAACTAATGGTTATGACCGACAAGCAGTGTTGGTCATGGAGACTTAAACCTCAAATTTTAAATGATAAAGTATGCTATGAATATCTTATCAAACAGAAATTTATAAAATATGGGTTTTTTTGAGGACAAATGACTGCCCTGAAATTTCTGCCTCCCTTCTTTGGGAACCATTTAAAAAACGCGAGGAGAGTTAATACTCCGCACAAGCCTTTCGTAATAAATGAGAACCGCGCCAAACAACTGGTATTGGAAATGGAAATAAGGCAATTAGATATGGAACAATGCAATCACGGCCTTCTATAATACATAATAACAATTAACATTACTGCACTCAAATATAAGTTAAAACAAATATATTCGGACCAATTCATAAAATTTTATCAAAAGGCTAAACATTTACACTTTGAATTTTGGAGATAAACCACATAAAATTTATTGGCAGCCAGCTCCGGAAACAGGAATGGGAAATAACAATATATAAAATTAAATCAGATTACGGGGAGATGTAATATTAACATTACCCAAGGATATTAATGATAGATTCTCTCAATATTATCAAACACTTTATTCAAACCAGAACAGGCAGGGGGGCTCCTAAGGTTACACAGAATTGTAACCTTACTGGTTTAGATTTGAAAGAGAGGGAATTATTAGGGGCCGAATATCAGTAAAAGTTATTGAGGAATCTATTAATTCCTTAAAAAATGGGGAAAGGCCGTTGGACCAGATGGTTTAAGTAGTGAATTTTATTTAAAAAATCATTGATCTCGCCACCACGGGGCCTACAGACATTATATACGCCAATGCATTCATGCAACAGAAACTCCCATAAACCTTAAATTAATCTACTATAATACTTATTCCAAAAACGGATAAGGACCTTGAAGATCTAGTTTCATATAGAGCAATTGCTCTATTAACATCGATCAGAAAATTTTAACCAAAATTTTAGCACACAGATTAATCTTAGTGATCAAACTGGCTTTATTTCCAAAACGTTATTCATATTTTATAATTTGAGACAATTATTCAACATTATATACTTCAAATTGAATAGCTAATGAAGACTTAGCAGTCATCTCGCTAGACGCTGAGAAAAGCATTCGATAAACTGAATGGCCCTATTTATTTTCGGTGATAGAAACATTCAATTAGGTGAGAAGTTTTTGTACATGGGTTAAGCTTTTATATACCAACCCAACAGCCAGAATAATTGACAAATCAAATGTTATCACAAAAAAAATTGATTTCTCTAAAGGTTGTAGACAAGGAATGCCCGTTATCACCGTTACTATTTGCTCTTGTTATAGAACCCACTAGCAGAAATAAATTCGAGCTCGTCCAGAAATATATGGGTTTTAATACTAAAAATACAGTTAATAAAATTTCTCTATATGCAGATGATGCTTTACTATTATTACCAAATCCAGAAATTAGTATCCCTAACCTGTTAAATCTTTATAACTCAATTTGGTTTATTCTCGGGATATAGAATAAACTGGAAGAAGAGTGAGATTATGCAATACTGGAACCTAATGTATACATATTGCAAACAATCACCTTTTAAAATAGTGAATTAAAATTTAAATACTTAATCTATGTGACCAAGAAATAATATTTCTTTATTTAAATCAAATTTCGTACCTTTACTTAATAAATTGCATAATAATATTCAATACTGGAAGGGAAAACGCTTCCTATTTTCAATGCTCGGTAAATTAATGCAATTTTAAATGATTTTCCTTCCTCAACTCTATACCGTCTTCCAAGCAATTCCAATATACCTCCCTAAAAAGGTCTTTAAAAAAATTGACTCTATTGTAACAAGTTTTATTTGGAATTATAAGAATCACAGAATAAGTACAAATAAAAAAACACTTATGTAAATCTAAGACGAATGGAGGGTAAGGATAGTAGTCTTACCAAAAAAAAATTTCTTATTTTATTTTCTGGGCAGTCAATGTCAAAAACTTAAATTTCTGGTTGGAAGATATGGCTTCAACAACCAGACTGGTTAAAGATGGAAAAGGAGGACTGTCTGCCATTTCAAATTGGCCCGATTCTCTATCCCCTACAAAATTGAACAAAAAAAGATCCATAGTGAAAAATCCAAATACATAGCGGTATTCGAATATGGAAACAATATAAAATAAAAAAAACACATTAAAACTAACAATCCCCAAAATATCACAAAAAATTATCACCTAATTTCGCTCCTATGCTAAAAAAAAAACCCTCCTTTTTTATTCAAAGCCTTCAGTATTGGATAAACTTCAATCTCTAAATCTTCACACAATGGAAAAAAAAAAAAACAAAATCGAATTACAAAAGATGGAACATCTTTATAGAAATGGTTATGTTCCTCTCGTTTCTTGAGTACTACAGAATTATGGATACCTACATTCAAATATTTTTTTTTTTAGATATTTACAATTGATTGATTATGTAAATCACAAACTTCACTTCCTCTCAAGAATACAGAATATAGAGTCGTGTGTCTGCCAGGATTCTAGGATAATGAATTGAATAAACTTCCCAACACAGTCAAATAATATCATATATTACAATAATCTGTTAGATGGTGAGGATCCGTCGATGGAATCACATAGACAATGCATGGGGAAATGAAATTAGTCAACTCCCATAACGAAAGATATTTGGTTGAAAGCCTACAACATCTACATAAATGTTCGTTAAAACGCAAGACATTTCTGTAATAATTTAAAATATTACACAGATTGTATTATTCTAAAAACAAAATTAAACAGAATTTTTCCTAATATCTTCCTATCTTGCGATAAATGTCAATACTCTGAGCTAATTTAACCCATACCTTTGTAAATGCATAAAAATTAAAACATTTTGGGTGGATATTTTAAAATTATTTCCGTAGTGGTTAATATTCAACTGGATCCGATCCTAAATTAATAATATTGGCTTATCTGAACATACCTAAAACTGACAATAGCCAAAGAAAATTTCCTGGATTATAGTACTGGGAAAAAAATAATATAAAATTTTGAAAAGCCCTGGCATCCCCTACAATTAAAATATGGATTATGGAGATGTCGGAGACCTTAAATCTGGAAAAAAATAAAAAATAGATTTGTCTACATTGAATATGGTCCCCGCACATAAATTATTTGAAGGGGTAGAAGAAATAGTATGGGCCAGCGCTGAGGCTCTCGACGGAAGCATGAAACCCAGGACTAGACGAATAGTTTTTGTTTTTCTTACCTGGAACCCATCTCCTAAGTTGTGTTATTAAAATTTTAAAAAACATCAATAAAAAAAATAAAGAAATCCCCCATCACCACAGTGGCATTACCTTTGTTACATGCCAGTTTTTGTTAAATATTTTTTTTATTAGAAACGTAAGTACATATTAATAGAATATACTTCTCACATACATTCGTAATTTTATTAATATTAACAATTATGTCTTATATATTTCTATACTTTTTTTTGCAGGTAAGAAAAGATAGAGAAAAATAAAGTGAAGAGTAGGAAATCAAAAATAAAGAAATGAATGGAGTATTAAAAAAGTTATCCATCATTGGAGATATATCCATGATTTGTTTATACGTTATTCTTCATCTATTCCATTATTCAGGCTTCAGTCAGGCTTATTGTACGAGCCATTTTGACCCTTTTAGATATTCAATATAAATGGAGACCATATTCCTCTGAAAAGAATCCAACTTGTCCAATAGGACAAGCCTTAATCTTTCCAGATGAAGTGTCTCCGACATGCCTGGGTAATCCACATTTTGATTGTGGGAGATGTGGACCTTTCCAGAATTTCAATATTAAATCTTTTTTCCCAATTATTAACTGTAAATCAATAAAAAATTATTTGATTCGTTTATTAATTGTTCTGTTTCTAATATTCACAGTATTTATTAACTTTGATCAGGGATCAATTCATATTAACAACATTTGAAATTATCCTTAAATATCTCTGTCCAAAATTTAGTGATTTTTACACAATTTTATAAATGAGTACATTAGGTTAGCTTCTAAGTGCTGACATTTATCGCATATCGCAGATACATTTGAAAAATACTATGTAGTTTGGATTTTGAATAATGTATTATGTAATATTTTAAATTGTATAAGAGAGTGTCTAGCATTTAACGAGCAGTGGTGTATATGTTGTAGACTTTTCATCCCATATTTCAGGTCTAATGATTTGATCTAATTCATTTTCCCATGATTGCCTATATATTTCTGTCATTGGGACATCGTTTTCCAGTAAAATATTTGATAAATATATGATTTCAATTTTTCTGTGTTCGGGTGTTTGTTTAGGCATTTATGTAAAATTTCTGTCTTTTTCTATTTCTGTGTATTTGCTTTTACATAGTCTCTAATTTGTAGATATCTAAGTAATCTTTTGAATGTAATCCATAAATGTGTTGTAATTCTTGAAATTAAAGGAAATAATTTTCCCTGTAAATCTCCCATCTTATTAATTCCATATTTTTCCAATGTAAAACACTTTTGTCCATCATTGAGGGTTAAATGTAACGTCATTTACAATGGTAAGGGCTAGTGGTATAAATTCCAATTTTAGTGTTTTCTTTATTTGTTTCCAGATACGTATTCCCACTTTCTATTATAGGGTTTTCACTATAGGTTTCCTACCTATTTTAATATTGGCGAATAAAATCGAACTAATTCAAAAGGCGAACAATCTCCTTTCCATTTTTAACCAGGTTGGTTGTTTATCTTCTATACAAACCAAAAATGCATATTTTTAATATTAACTGCCCAGTAATAAAACATAAAGTATGGTAGTGCTAGTCCTCCATTTATTTTTGGTTTTTACATAAATGTTTTTTGTTTATTCTATGGCTCTTATAATCCTAGATAAAGTTGCTGACTATAGAATCAACCTTCTAAAAAAAACTTTTAGGAAGATATATCGGATTCAATTGAAAAGATATAGTAATGCGGGAAAAAATCATTTTTATTGCATTAATTCTACCTGGCATTGAGATAGGTAATGTTTTTCAATATAAAATGTTCTTATTTAATTTGTTCAATAAGTAGGAAATTGGATTAAATAATGATGACAAATATTTTTGTTACATGAATTCCAAGATATTTGATTTTTTTTTTTCGTTTGCTATCTTAAAAAGAAATTGTTGTAGTATATGTAAGTTATTTAACATTATTGGCATAAGTTCACTTTTATTCCAATTAATACTATATCCCTGAAAATAATCCAAGTTTTCAGATATTAATTTTAGTAAATTTGTGATAATAATTTCCGCTTTGTAATATAAAGTAATACATCATCCGCATATAAAGAAATTTTATTTTCAGTATCTCTGTGCATATCATATCCATATATTTCAGGAATAATCTTCACCCGTTGAACTAAAGGTTCTATTGCAAGTGCAAACAGTAGTGGGGATAGAAGGACAACCTTGTCTGCAGCCTCGGAATAGATTAAGTTTAGTTGATAGCATTTGATTTGTTATTACTCTGACTGTTGGATTAGTGTATAATAATTTAACCCAAGTAATAAACTTCTCTCCCAACTTAAAAGTTTCATAACCAAAAAACAAATAAGACCATTCCACCTGGTCAAAGGCTTTCTTTCGTTCCTCCCGCATCTAACAAATAATTACAAGTCTTTTATTAATATCTCTTTTTATATAAATGTAATATTGTATAATCGTCTCAAGTTAAATGAGAATCATCGTTTTTTGGTATAAATCTTGTTTGGTCGGGGTGAATTTAATTTATTAATAACTGTACTTATCTTTGTGCTAATATTTTGTTATCAATATTTAAAAGAACTATAGCTCTATATGATCCTGGGTCAAATCCAGGTCTTTCAACTATTTTAGGTACAAGTGTTTATAATAGATTCCTTTAACGTTTCTGTAGTTTTCTGGTGAGTATAAATGTATTCATAGATGTTCTTCAGATGTGGTGCAATCAGATCATAAAATGCTTTTATAAAATTCCGAGCCTATAAAAACCATCTGGTCCCGGTGTTTTACCGTTTTTTTTTAATGATCTGATAGACTTTTCTTCGATTTCTTTTTTACTGAAATTTCAGCATTTAATGATTCTCTAGTTTGTGAATCCAACCCATTCAGATTACATTTTTTTTAAATGCTTCTATTCCTATCTTGTTTTCTGTCCATTTTAAGCTGAATATAAATTTTTATAATATTGAAAAAAATCTCTCATTAATATCTTTAGGTTGTACTAATGTTTGCCATTATATGATTTAACAATCCATGCCATTTTTTAACTCCTACCTGCTGCAACTGAACACCCTACATCTGGGCTACTATTTCGGGTTCTGTAGATAACACCTGTCTTCTTGCCTTTACAATTTCCCTCAAATCAATCCTCAGTGACTCTACCTCGGTTTCCTCAATCAAACCACAGTGACTCTACCAATCGTCAGTCCCGTATGTCTTCCTCGCAAGGACTGAATTCCATCCCTCACCTGCTACCTCCCCCCTCCTCTGCTCACCTGCCTGTCCTTTCTATAGGATGTATAACCCCTGAATATTAAAGTTACCAAGCCCAAATCCCTCCTGCAGCCATGTCTCAGTCATATCTACCAAAACTCTAACTGAGCCTCAAGCTCTCTACTTTATTTCTTATTACTTCGCGCATTCATATACAATACTTATAATTCCTTACGCATCTCAAACCTTTCACATCGATCCCTATTACACTTTGGCCATCACTCTCCTATCCTTTTGTGAGCTTCCTTTCCCGTTAATTCTGGGGTCATTAACCATCCCTTTACTCTCTTTCCCTTTAACTCCATCTTTGACTAATCCCATTTGACAAATCCACCCCCCTCCCCCCCAACCCCCCACCCCCCCCCTCCCCTTATTCAGTTTAAAACCGCCCGTGTAGCAGTGGCAAACCTGCCTGCCAGAATGCTGGTCCCCCACCAGTTAAGATGCAATCCGCCCCTGTTGTACAGTTTCCCCCTTACTCCAAAACAGATCCCAGTGATCTAAGAAATCCAAATCCCTGCCCGTTGCACCAGTTCCTCAGCCACATATTCAGCTCTCCAATCTTCCCTATTCCTGCGCTCAGCCAGCATGAGGACTTTCTGGAAGCAAAATTGGAGATAACAACCCTGGAGGTCTGCTTGTCAGCATTTTTCCGAGCTTCATCTAAAGTCACGCTGCAATATTCATCCCTTCTTTCCGACATCTTTTGTGCCGACATACTACCCTCACTTCCGGGCTGTTCACCTTCGCCCTTGAGGATTCTTCTGCACTCTGGTCCGTGACATCCAGATCCTGGCACCAAGAAGGCAGCAGCACAACATCCTCAAACCCCATCTGTTGCCACAGAAATCCCTGTCCGTACCTCCCACAAAAGGAGTCTCCAACTACAATCGCGTTGCCTGACATTGGCCTCGTTGTGTTTTTGCTCAACAGAACCCTTTTGCTTCACAAGCCAGTCCGCCGCTCAGTGTGTTACTGTTTTCTACTGTCCCGACAGCTTCTAAGTGGGCAAAACTATTCACATAGGTACATCACCCGGGACCTTTGCATTTCATGTTTTCCTCCCTTTCTCATCGTCACACACCTTCTCTCTTCCAGTACGTTAGGTATAACCATCTTTACTGTAGGACTCGTCAAGGAAACGACCTCCGTTTCTCGGACGAACCTGAGGTCAATCCACGTTGCTTCTCCCGTTCCCCAACACGGTCCTTCAGGAGCTGTACCTGATGCAGCTTCTCACATTTGTAGCACAGAGGCTCCAGCAGTGGCCTTAACCTCCACATACTGCAAGCTTCACACTGAATCAGCTTGCTTGACATCTCCTTCTTTCGTCTCTCCCTCTCCACGACATCTCCTTCTTTCGTACCCTCCCCTGCTCCACCTCCTCCCCTCAGCCTCCTCGCCGAAGACTTTTGAGCCAAAGATTCACACTTTACACGCAAGGGGCCGCTCCCTCAGAGCCGTCTTGCTTATATTAACTGATAAATTGCCTATTTTATACCAATTACAAACCAAATTCTCAGTTTTCAACTGTTTTCCCCTCTGACAACTGCTAACTCTCCTCCCACTCGGGATAGAGCCAATGATCATATTGAATGGCAGTGCAGGCTCGAAGGACCGAAATGGCCTACTCCTGCACCTATTTTCTGTTTCGATTCATATATGAGGAAAGATGAAAATAACTAGGCTTGTATTCACTAGCGTTTTTAGAATGTCAGAATAGAAGATGGATTGATGCGAGAGGAGTATGAGCATGCAAGATAAGTTAGAGGAGATATGGCTGTAAAACTGAATAAAAAGCAGTCTGTTTGCTGTGATCTGAGAGAATCGTGAGAACGTACCGACAGACAGGCAGGTGTCTTCCCCGAGTATTCCACTGATGTTTGCAAATAAAAGGTGTGAGATATGCAATGTGCTCACAATCACAATTCAAAGATTAAATCTTGGAAGCAAGAAGAGAATCTTTATTTTCGAGTCTGCAGAATCTGGTGCCTCTCAAGTTGAGACACACAGAAGTCAGAAGAGTCCATCCCCCATTATACACACAAATTCTACATCCAACCCTCCCCTCCCTTGGACCCGCTCCAATCATACACTGAGGTGGAAAGTAGGTACATTTCCACAGTACCTCCCTCCACATCATACATCGCATGTCCATGTAATGAGCAGTTTTCTTGACCATGGGTGTGTTGTAATATTCATTTATTTTATTAAGCATGCTCAAGTTGTTCATGACCTATCCTAGTTTTTACTCACCTCCAAGTGAACTCTCTCAGTCCTCCTATAATCAGCACTAAAGCTAAGCTATAGTGACAAGGGTCCCATCTATCACCCCATTCTACTGATAGGGAGGTATCTACATCACTCCCCTCAAACCGCTTATACAATGCTATCAACTTCTTACTCAAGGATGGGACATCTGGTAACTTTTATACACACTGGTGTCAGAACCCTCTCCCTGCCCTATCGGTTTGAATCCTCTTTAAAGCACCCTTACAATAGTGGGGTTTAATCACTTTATATCCCTCAACAACCCTCCCTTTTTCTTTTGCTACGCATCTATTGATTAAACCTCAATTTCAGCTCCTTCAGTTCGAATTGACGTAACATTGTCCTAATCTCCTTTTCGTGTGGATCCCTGGACCTTCCTGGTCGCATTATCATTATTTTCTGTATTTCCCCTTTCTCTCCCATAGGCATGACAACAGCCTGCATCTGACTTATACTCCTTGTAATAAGTTCCCTAAAACAAGGGATGCAACAGGGGATAAAGATCAGTCCAGCCTCTGCACATAGAAACACGAGTCCCACCGTTCTCCACCATGTTCCGCGAGAGGAATCCCACCATCGGGTTCCCATAATCGAATTGCACTTCTGTATGAACATGTAGCCAACTTACGATTCCTTCTGATATGTCCATCACTAGCCTGTCCATTGTCATCGATGTTTTAAACAGCAATTTAGAGAGGTTGAATTTCCCGCATACCCCTCCTTCTTCTCAGGAGGTATTCTAGGGCCAACCGTTCTGGTATATTGCGCTCTCATCTGTGTCTGCTGCCTTTGCCAGCATTCCAGTGCCCCGCAGTTTGGTTGGTAATTACCTCCAGTACTGCCTGAAGTTTATGATCCGGTTTAACATGTATACCGGGTTGCGGTTGCCCCCAGGATCCATCCTGTGCCCAAGTGGCTAGTCCATAGTATGAGATGATTCTGTGGGTGGCCATTCATCATCTTCCCATTCTCCAATGTCTACTTATCTCTTCTTCCGATATAGGTCGTCAAATACAGGTGTTCCTAGTGACCACCCTTCTTCGTGTTTTAACAGGAAAAAATCCCGGTTTGTACCAGTCCAATAAAGCGTCCCGCTCCAATTTGTCGGTAACACTTGAGTATGCATGTGTCCGCATATCCAAAAACAGTCCTTCAGGGGCTGGTCCACTAGAGGTAACCTTGTTCCATATGTCTATCAACACCGGATTCCTTTGATAAGGGTTGCTCCCTGTGCATTCCATAGTCCAGTCGATTCCATTCCATTGGGTCTTCATCCAGAATATTGTGCAGTTTCTCCCCGTCTTTCTTTATTGATACCAATTTAGGCTCCTCTGCTGGCCACCACACTCGGGACTGATTTGGCCATTGCGTGACTATGTGTTATCAGGCTGCTGCCTACTAGGACGGCATCCTTTGCCCAGGGCCTAGCGATACACTCAGACCCAACCGGAGCGTCTGTCAGGACCCATGCGTGCGGATCTCGGTCTTTGTCCAACTGTCAGGTTCCACTCCATCAGAGTCCCATACTTCAACAATGGATCCTCTCCACGGCCAACGTGATCTCATCATGGTCCGCCACAGACCCAACAGTTAGTCACATTCAGGGTTTCCAGCTATTCGGAGGGCCAAGTCCACTAACAAATGTTTCCTCCTTCAGGATCTCAATCTGCTTCTTTATTTTTCTTCGTACGTGTCTGGTGCAATTGGGGCTGATAAGGTGGGGGAGGGGAAGGCTTGGAGTGACTACTACTTCCGTGAACTCGTGTTATTACTTCCTCCTTTATTTTATCTAAATGTCCATCTTAAGGCCTGAAAGGGAAACCAAACCGTCCTGGTCCTGTTATACAAACCCATCTCTCCCCCTTTGAGCATGTAACGTACCAAACCTCCCTACATATCCCCTATTCCCTGCCTATAAAAATACTTCTTTCCCCTCTCATTCACAAATTATTCTAGTCCTCTAGGGTAATAGCAAGCATCGTTCACATTGTGAATGATAGTTAAATGATCTGGTGTTGTCCGCCCTCTGTATCTGATAGATGATAACATTTATCACAATTATTAATACTTTTTACCACAATTACATGCAGAGCAAACAATACCACGACTGCTCCTTTCATACTGTCAGTTAGGCATTCAATTTTTTTTTAAAGTTAATGTCAGGGGCTTATTTCCTGGCTTCACCATCCACTGTTCCTCTTTATCAGGAACGGGTGGATCAACGGGTCCTTTAACCCGGATTGCGTAGGTCCACTCCTTTTTCTTTGTTCGTACTGCTGTCTCGGTTGTCAGTAATACTAGTATGGGCCGGTCCACCTGGGCTGGAGTTTCTCCTCCTTCCAATTCTTGACCAGTACCCAGTCGCCAGCCTTTAATGCATGTATTGGAGTCCGAGTGGTGGGCTTTGAGCCAATAGTCCTTTAGCTTTAATTCTGTAAGGGAATGAGATACTGCCAGTAAATAATTCCTCAAGATAGCATCACTGCCCTCTAATGGTGGGTATTCCTTCTAATCTTTCCCAAAATACATTTTTATTATTGCATGGAATCTCTGGCACCCTGGTTTGGCACTGTCATAGGACTCACTGTGTGTCGGTAAATCACTTATTAGCAGACTTTTCAACCAGGTCTGATGTTACTTACAACATTGACTTTCCTTTTTCACGCTCTTCTTTTTGTGCTCTCCAAGTTACATTGCAATCATTTTCCTCTGCACCTCTTCCTGCTGGTCTGCAAATCTTTTTCCTATCTTTGCGATATTAATCGAACCCTCATTGACCAAATGATCACTGAATCAGGGGTGGGAAATAGATTACAATCCCACCACCTCCTCCAATCTAGACTTGACTTTAGGGAATGACATCCACCACAGTGGTTCAAAATACAGTGTTCATTAACTGTTGCCTTCTCTTTTTGTTCAGTTTCCTGCCTCGCACCTTTCAGCTTGTTTCCCAGATAGGCTTATGGATTTTTGTCTGAAGGCCTGCCATACCCCCTGCCTGACTGTGTCAAACAGCATGCCATTGTTTATTGCATTGTTCACCTGCTGCATTTTTATACCAGCCATCTTCAGGAGTTCTGTCAGTTTAGTGGTTCCTATCACTTTCACCAACAACGTGCCTTCAAATTTCCCATCGCCAATAATTGTCCCCCAAAGCCATTTAAATCCATTTCCTGGCCCCATCAAGAATATTGGGTAAGGTATTTCTTAGCCCTCTCAGTGTTTATGGTGCCCCAAAGGATAATCTGTGTCTGGCCTGCTCTTATCTTTTTGAAACAGTCTCATCAATTTTATCCCTCTGCTTCCCACTTTAATCCTTTCTGAATTCTGCCTTTTTTTCTCATTCTAAACTCAATTTCTTACTTCTTAGATAGTTTTTATTCCTTGCAAATTTATTCACCTTCCTTTTAAAATCTTCCACTGACTTCTCGATCCTCATATTTTTTACCACCACCCCTTCTACCCTCGGGGGCAGTCATCACTTTCCCCATACCCCCGAGATTCTGACTGTGTTTTCACCTAATCCATTTGTTCTGGTAGTTTAGTTCCACTTGATCTCTCCGCTCCATTACCATAAATACCATATCCTCTCCCTGGGGTCCTAATTTCAAGTTTACAGAGGTTCCCGTGTGTATCCATACACCCCAGAGTCATGACCCCCGACTTCCCTATTCTTCCCCCATGAGTTGTACGACTGCACCTACTGCATTCCCACTGAAATGACCCTCACACGTTACAATAGTAACACTGGTTGGCCCGTGTACCATCCTTTCTCATTCCTTTGTTCCTTTTTTTCCCCGGGGACCCCAACTTTTGGTCCACTCATTCACCTCTCCTCGTCCTATGGTCTCTGCCTCTTCCCTTCCCCCGGTCTCCATGAGCACCCGGCCTTCTTTCACTCATCTCCCTTCTTCTTTACCACTGCTGTACTGCTGCAACATCAATTTTGCCTTTCCCCTTCTGTTTTTTCCTCATCCCATCATACACATACTTTTCTGGAGCCTCTGTTAACAATTGATGTTAATGGTTTGTCATTCCAATCCTCCAATTTTTCCAGTTCTTTCTAATATCTGCCATGACTTGGTTACGAAATTAACCTTTAGTAAACTGCGTGACCTGTGCTGCTGCTACCCCCGAGCCTGCAACCGCCTTTTCCCAGATCATTATTCCTGCGTGTCTGACCATCTGTCTTTTCTACTGAAGTTAAATAAATTCCCATTATCTGACAACATTGTCTGCCAACTCCTTGTTTATTTTCCCTGGGCCCCATTATATATTACCCTTCTCCAACCAAATGTTTATCCTAAACAAACAGAAAAGCTGCATGTTGTTCACAATTAACTTATTTCTAATTTTGCTCAAACCATTCTCCCTACAATCCCAAATTCCATTCCAGTTAAAAATACATATCGACTAACAATTTTCAAATTAACTTTACTGAAAAGGAATTCAACAAAGCCAAGCAACTCTACACTTTCCAACTTTCCCCTTTAAGTTTGCGATAAACAAAGCGTCGCCCTTCCTTACAGCTGTTCGTCACCTCCCCATTGCTTTCAATTTCTTAAAGGAACAGCACAAATCACCTACCCTTACGCATGTGCCCTACACTAACAAACCGATCACATATACAAACTTCCTAATTCATACAAAACCGTTTTTTTTACACTCACATCATCATTATTTTCATACTTACTTCATGAGATTGTGTGAACAACTATATATTCTTTCATAAAAACATAGAAACATAGAAATTAGGTGCAGGAAAGCAGGCCATTCGGTCCCTTCGTGCCTGCCACCGCCATTCAATATGACATGGTTGATCATCCAACTCAGTAAACCCTGTACCTGCCTTTCTCTCCATAAAACCCTGATCCCTCAGCCACAAGGCCACAAATCACTTGCCATCTTAATATGGCCAACGAACTGGCCTCAACTGCTTTCTGTGGCATAGAATTCCACAGATTCACCACCTGCGTGAATGTTTCTCATCTCTGTCCTAAAAGACTTCCCCTTATCCTTAAACTTGTGACCCCCTTGTTTTCTGGAATTCCCCAACATCGAACAATATTCCTGCATTTACCTGTCCAACCGACTTAAGAATTTTTGTAAGTCTCTATGATATCACCCCTCAATCTTCTAAATTCCAGCGAGTACGAAGCGAGTCTATCCAGTCTTTCTTCATATGGAAGTCGTACCATCCCAGGAATCAATCTGGTGAACTCCCTCTATGGCAAGATAGCTTTCTCAGATTAGGAAACCAAACCGTACGCATTACTCCAGGTGTGGCCTCACCAAGACCCTGAACAACTGCATAGAACCCCCTGCTGTTGTACTCAATCCGTTTTTGCTATGACTGCAACATCCATTCGCTTTCTCACAGCCCTGCTGCACCTGCATGCCTACTTTCAATGGACTGGTATACCATGACAACCAGGTCTTTCATGTGCGTCTCCTTTCATTTTACCCCCGGGGCTTCCTTCTCCCCAAGATTGAATGGTATGTTGCATTCATAGCAAAGGATTTGAGTACAAGAGCAGGGAAGTTCTACTGCAGTTGACAGGGTATTGGTGAGGCCACACTGGAGTATTACATACAGTTTTGTCTCCTAATCTTAGGAAAGACATTCTTGCCACAGAGGAAGTACAGAGAAGGTTCGTACAACTGATTCCTGGGATGGCACGACTTCCATATGAAAAAGACTGAATAGACTCTGGCTGTACTCCGCTGAATTGGTAGATTGAGGGGGATCTATATAGACTACACAAATCTTAAGGGATTTGTGAATTCCTTTGGTGGCTCACAATTATGCTCAAAACTAAATCTTGGAAGCACAGAGTTCTTAATGCCTCACGACCCTCTGCAGAAGCCGGTGCCTCTCCAAGTCGAGACACACCAAGTCAGAGAAGTCCCATCCCCTTAAACACAGAATTATGACATTCAACCTCCCCCGGACCCTTCTCTTATCATCCAATCAGGGTCTGAGGTGCACAATCTGTAGGTACATCCCACCGTACATCCCATCGCACCTCCCATAGCATACATCCATGTTCAACATGTTCTTGTAATGAGCATATTCTTGACCAGGGGTGTGTTGTAATATTCATTTATTCTATTAAGCATGCCTCAGTTGCCATGACCTACCCTATTTTACTCACCTCCTAGTGAACCTCTCAGATTCTCCTATATCAGTACTAAAGGCTTAAGCTATAGTGACAATGGGTCGCCATCTATCACTAACCTTCCACTGATAGGACTCTCTACATCACTCCCTTCTACTTGCTATACCAATCTATTACTTCTTACTCAAGACCTCAAGAATGTGTCTGGCAGACCTCAGACACAGCTTTGTCAGAATCCTCCTTCTCCTCTCCTCCCCCCCCACTCTTCTCCCATCTCTTTATTTTATCGTCCCCATCTCGCTCAGTTTCGGATTCTCTTTAAAACTCCTTACATTAATGGTTTACTCACTTTATCCCTCAACAATCCTCCTTTTTTTTCTTATTGCACGCCTTACACTGATTAAACCCTCATTTCAAGTTCCCGCAACTCGAAACTACGTAACATGTCCTAACCTTCCTCTTCCTGTAAATCATGAACCTCCCCTGGCCGCATTATGATTATTCCTGTATTTCCCCTCTCTCTCCCATAGGGCATGAACTACCCTGCCGCATCTGTCATTATACTTTCTGGTAATCAGGTTCCCTAAAACAAGGAGCAACAGGGGATACAAGAAATCAGCTCCAGCCTCTGACACATAGAAACACGAGTCCCACCGTTCCTCCACCATGTTCCTCCCGAGGATGGAATCTCACCATTGGGTTCCCATAATCGATTTCCACTTTTGTATTGGAACATGTGCCAACCTTACGATCACCTTCTGAATATTCCATCACAGCCTGTCCCATTACGAATGCGATGTTCATACAGCAATTAGAGAGTTGAATTTCCCCGCATACCGCGTCCTCACTCTGCCAGAGGTAATCTAGGGCCAACTGGTTCTGGTATATTGCTGCTCTCATCTGCGTCTCCCTTTGGCCAGCAATTCCAGCCGCCCCCCCAGTTTTTCCCATATTCTTAGTTAATACCATTTTAGCGCTCCTCTTGCCTCTGGCCACCACACACCAAACTCGGACGATTGGCCACTGGGTGACGATGCCTGGCAGGCGGCTGCTGCCTACTAGGACGCACCCTTTGCCCAGAGAGCCTACGATACACTATCATATCTTCCAACCGGAAGCGTCTGTCAGACCCATATCGCGGGAGGTGGATCTCGTTCCGCATTGGGGATACCGAAGGAGGGCGGATGCCTGATTGTCGGCAGCCGTGCGCTGTCCTATAATTCTGCCATCTAGCGTTTCTATCGATGATAGAGAATAGAGCGCTCGCCAGGCGTGCACGGGGAGCACGTCGAGACATGCGGCACAGGTGGTATGCGGGGGCTCTCCTGGCAACTGCGAGCGAGGGGGTACATCCAACATTAGTCACATTCAGGTCCCACTATCCGGAGGGCCAAGTCCCACAACATGAATTTTCTTTTTTTCCTTCAGGATCTCGATCTGCTCTTTATCTCTTCGTACAGTGGGCCTTTCACTTGAGGCTGAGTAGGTGGGGGAGGGGGAGGCGTAGTGATACTACTTCAGTAACCTCTTTTATTACTTCCTCCTGTCTTAATCTATTGCCCATTTTACGATCTGAGAAGGGAAACTAACTGTACACAAACCATCTCTCTCCCCTTGGGTAGAGTAACGCCCCAAAACTCCCTATATACCCCCTATTGCCTGCCATCAATACTCCTTTCCCCCTCTTCACAAAGGTTCTATCCATCCGTTCATGGCATACTTTGTCCCACAATGGAATATAGAAAAATGATCTGGTTGTCCGCCCTCTGTATTGGATAGGATGTAACAATTATCACAATTATATAATACCATTTACCACAATAACTTACAAAGCAAACAATACCACGACTGCCTCCTTTCATACTGTCAGTAACATAGTCAATGCTTTTTTAAATATTACTGTTAAGGGTTTTGCTTTCATGACTCACATTCACCATCCAACTGTTGCCTCCTCATCAGGACGGTGGATCGACGGTCCTTTAACCCGATCGCGGGGTCCACCCTTTTTCTTTTGCGTTCCGTATTGCTGTCCTCGGTTGTCATAATACTAGTACGGTCCGGTCCCCTGGGCTGGAGTTTTCTCCTCCTCAATTCTTGACCAGTACCCACGCGCCGCCTTTACAGCATGTATGGAAAGTCGAGTGTCGGGCCTTTGAGCCATAATCCTTTAGCTTTTATTTCTGTAGGGAACGAGACACTGCCATAAATATTCCTCAAGAACACTTCACCCTCCCTCAAAGGTGGTGTGCACCTTCCACCTTCCCAAAATAAAGGCAATCCCAAACAACATTTCCATAGGGAAACTCCGCAATTACTCTTCTACACCGTCAATCTATACTAGCAGTGCGCGTGAGCCGTGACGCAACTATGTGCCCGCAAGTAGGAGTCGTAGGGAGATATTTAGTCCAGCGGTAACCCTGTCTCCTCCATTTAATTAGTTATCTGAATTTTAGAATGGCATTCATCCCTCCACTCTCCCCGAACTCTGGGGGGCCATGGAGTATGCAGCTTCCAGTTTAATTCCCAAGCACGACAAATTAATAGGTGCACCTTGGTATGCAAAATGTTTCCTCGATCTGAACAATGGATTCAATTACTCCATATCGTGGGATGATTTGTTCCAGCAGTATCCTATGACTGCCTGGGCAGTGGCATTTATCGTGGCGAAATGCGCTACCCCAACCTGTGAGGGAGCCACTATAACCAAAGATATTTCCACTGCTGTACTTTGGTAGTTCTGTGACGTCCACCTTTATCTCGGAAGGGTCTAATGGCGCAATTTTGTCCTCCCCTGGACAGCTTCTCATTACCTTCTTATTCACCCTTCACACACTACCACAACCAGACACCGCCTCTTGCTAAAGTATAAAGCCTCTACAGCATAAGTCGTATATCGTGTCACACAAGAGCCTGAGCTCCCCATGGCGTTGCAATGTAGTTGTCTAATCAAATCCCTCGTCAATCCTTTAGTAATTATTTGTTTTTTCGTCCACGCCACCCACCTTCCCGTGCCGTGTGAGCGCCGGCACCCAACTCATTCATTTTATCCTTCCTCCTACCCGCAGAATACAGGTATCTTCTCTATTCCCTCTCTCAACGGATAGAGGACACATTTTTAACCGTTTCCTTCTGTTGCCGCTGTCTTAGCGCAATATCGACTGCCCTATTCCCTCTTACCTTCCAGCGAATTCCCTCTCTGGTGGCCTGCTACAATGACACCGCTATTCTTTCTGGCAAATTTAGTGCTTCCAAAGCTTTTTCAATTAACGCTCATGACCAACTCTTTCCTCTACTGAATCATCCACTCTTTCTTGCCAGATTTTCCCAAAGTTTTACCACCCCAAAGCATACTTGAGTCCTTATACACAGTTCTTCTTTCCCTTTGCAATAGTTCCAGATGCCTCAGTAATGCATACAGTTCACACATTCGCGCGGACCAACTTCCTGTAACCTGCCTGCATCCACTTTTTCAAACCCTTCTCCAGTTATTATAGCATACCCACTAGACCTTTTTTCCGTCTATGCATCGAAGAACCATCAATGAACCATCCTTTCCCCTGTCTCAAGCGTCGGTTCTTCTAAATCTTCCCTACTCTTTGCTGGTAGTTCTATTATCCACTACAATCATGTTCGGGTAACTCCCCTTCCTGCAAAACACCTGCCGAGTACGAAAAACTGAGAGGATTTTAGGTTTTTATCCGTTACTATGTCAAATCATCCTTTTTCCATAAATATAAACCTCATACTTCAAGATTCTAGAATCCTTCAACCACCAACTGACTTCTGAGTTAGTATCCGTCCGACCCTGTGGGAGTGACACCACCAGAGTTCCTCCAAACGTCAATTTTCCTACTTTCCTCTCCACTAACACTGCTGTTGCCGCTACCACTTGAATACATACTGGCCATCCCCGCGATACTGGAATCCAAGAGTTTGGAGAGGAACGCGATGGGCTGCCACTTCCTCCTTTTCTCTTGGTTTAGTACTCCCACGCAATTCCATTTTCTGCATTCACAAAAAGATGGAATGGCTGTCAATAGACGGAGAGCCATACAGGCAGTGATTAAACTGTTCTTTAATTTTCCTAAACATGTTTCGTCCCCCGGATTCCCACTTTACTTTGTCGTTTTTCTTCAACTAATGTATCATATACGAAACCTAAATCCTGTCGGGATAGTCATCTATTCCATATTCTACAATAATCAATCAGTCGAAGAAACTTCTAATCTCCTCTTATTCTTCGGCACTGGCATCCGTAATTCCCGCTACATCCTATTCCTTTATTCTCCTTTTCCCATCGCTTATCGGGTGTCCCTAGATATTTAAGACTTCCCGTTTAACAAACTTGTAATTTACCTTTTAGACACTTTCAACCCCCTGATATGAAATAGGTCGTCCACATACTCAACAGCTGTTCTCCATCAGTCCTCGAACGCCCTCTGAGTACTTGTTCAATATTTGTCCGAACAGGTTCGGGGACTCCGTAAATCCCTGAGGGAGTACAAGTCCACCGATACTGCTGTTTCCTTTGTCGCTGTTTGTCCCATTTCAACCAAAAAGGTCCTGCTCTCTCAGCCAGGGACAGCTCCAAAATGGCATCTTTTAAATCTACCACACTGAACCAACTTGGGATTCGGGGGTATCCGTCCCATTATGGTATACGGTCGGGACTACCGGGTGTCGCGTTCTAACTAACCTTATTTAATTCCCTAGATCCTGGACCATCTCTAACCTCCCGTCGGTCTTCCAGTGGGATAGACCTTACGGGAGTACGGAGTGTTATCTATTGAGGGCACAATACAACTCCCCTCACATATAACCGTCCTCACCATTAAGCTATCTATAATTGGCTGGAGACTGATCCTCTCCTACCTTCCCATAGAAAATTGGATACTTGACCTTACCCGTAACTGCCTCACTTCTTTCTTTTATTTTTCTACTCAGCTAATTTTTCAACGGGGTGGATCTGCAGCCCTCCCCGCTCCACTCCCGTCGGACTATTCTCCCTCGTCCAACTGTGTTCTCAATTTATACTATCGCACGACTGCGACCATACACCTCTTCCCCCCTAAGCACCGTGAGAAGAGTCTTAAGAGTCTAACATACCATCTCCATAATCTGAGACAATATTTGATCGTAAAACATTTTCTCTCCCACAGCCAAAGTTTATCTAGCCTGAGGGGTCTTCCCAAATTACACAACCCATCTACCGTAAGTTTCCCTGACTTAGCTCATAATTTACCCACCACCCCTTCTACCTCGGTAATGTCATCACGCTCTTTTTACGCCATCTGACCCAAGATTACACATCCTCTCTCTCCCACACCTTTAATTACGTACTAATTACCCAAATCTCAGTCCAATCTTGTGCAGAAACTAACCATAAGTTACCCACTATTCTCATCTCCTCTCTGCATCCCTGAATCTAAACCATCCACAAATTCAGTCTCACGGTCATCCTCTCCCTAGCCGTCCTTTTTCTAAGATTTACCACCACAGTCTTCTCCCACGGGTCTACGTGCAGCTATTCCGGTCAAAATCATATCACACCCAGGACTCGCCTGTGCGGCAGAGAACCAGCTCCTGACTCCCCTATTCTTAATAACCTAATACCACAACCACCATAAACAACATTACTACAACAGCACGAAGGCACAGGCCCTAACTGCCGCCAAAGAATCCACGATCCATACCAGGCTCTCCCAACCGCATAGTTTTTCCAATCATATTTATCTCCCCTAGTCCCCATCTACCTGAACACTCCAGTACTTCACGTACCCCCCCCCACCGCCACGTCATGGCGACCCTTGATCTCACGTCCACTATACCCTATCCACTGTTTACTTATCTTTAATAGGGTCGATAAAATCGATTCCTTCAGGAGCCCCTCCCCCTCACTCATGTCTAGGAAGCTCATATCCACCCTGCACCACCACCCCTCGATTATAGTCGAATTCACCCCTCACCAGGTCTCACCCCCCGAAAACTTCCCATCCCCATTAAATTCTCATGTCATGCCCAACTTCAGCTTGAATCTTCCTACCCTCAATGGAAAATCTTATTCATTGCAAACTCTGTCTATACTTTCTTAAGTTTAAAGACAACTATTCTTGCCCTCCCGTTATAAGCGGGGCACACACACACACACACACAGTTTGACATTTATTGCCTTCCTGTCGCTGGTAAAGTTGGCGGATCACGGGCTACATTCTAGTATACCTCACTCTGGGAGCTAGCACTTCTATTTTGTGTGACATCCTTCTATTAACGAGCGACCCAAAAGGTACACCATACTCCAGAATGGTACATACCAATCATTGTACAAGTTTAACTTGTAGTCCCTATCGACAGATGTCATTGCTCTAGATGTATAATGGCCAGCACACCAAAAGAGCATTATCTTTACACCTCAGAACACACTTTCATAAATCGCAAAGCCACGCTCTACTCTATCATTCGGAACGAGCAAATTATCTCCCTAGATTCCTCTATCTTATCATCACAGCTATAAACTATTCCTCAATTGCCCAAACCACAAGTTAACACTCACACAAGTCGACAGCGATGTCCGCACTCATTTTGATCTTGTCCTGCCAGATCTGTTAGCACTTCACACGAGCCAGGCATTAAACTCCAGCGCCATCTTGCTGTCCTCCATGATGTGTACGACTGCTCAGCCCCAATCGTCGCTGCCGAAGACTGGCGATTTATTCACCCGCCTCTGAGAAATGACCCGCCTACGGTCATATAATACACCGGTGGCGCGCCTCCGTGTACCACTTCCGTGGTCTTGTTCCGTGTTTTCTCCCGGTTGGACCCCCTACTGCTCATACCCACATCGCACGCTGTCCCATGTCACCTCTCCCTCGTTCTAGCCAATAACACAACCACCACACAAACCACGATAAACTGTAAGCGCTTCTCCTCCATCCCACTATTTCCCGGTCTCCATGAGTCACCCTGCTCCTATTGCTAGCCACCGGTATCTCCGGCGGGTTTAACTGATAGACTTGCACATCATTTGTTTGACGCCTTCTTTCCGACGCTCATGGCAATCTCCTCTCATCTATCGACTACCACCTCCTACTCACACACAAAATAATACGCCTTGATTATGCCTCTTATACGCTACTTATCGAATCAGCTATCTACCACACACACAGATCTTGTTTCTTCCAACATATCTCTACTCAGCAGCATATCGCGTGATTCTCTCTCTACCCACCTAAGATCCATCTATGCGTACTCCTCACACAATTTACTCTCTGCCATGTCATTCTCTTTGTTGCTAAATCAGGCCAGATATGTACCTTTTAGCAAACTTGCTGCACCTGTCTGTCTGAATCATGGAGCGACCTCCCCCCATACATCCCCACGGCCGATACAATACGAGCTGAGGTCATTTCCCTTCTTTTAACCTTTGTAAGAAACACAGCTGTCGAGATTTTCTCTCTCCTTGAGGTCTGCGCTATGATGCTCTCTACATTCTAATCGCGTCCCGTCTAAATACAAAGGTCATCTTGCTGACACCTCCCTCTGAGAACGGCTTTCTCGGAGTCCCTTACTATAATACTCTCTAGAGCATCTCTGACACACACTGAATCTCGACCCTCCTCTCCTGCGTCGTTTGCTGTGACGCAACCGGCGCAGGAAGTAAGGATGAAATATTTCTGAGCTCCCTAAGACCTACTGAGCCCTAGAAAACCCCCCGACTCTCGGGCCCTGCGTCGCTGATATACATAACCTGTCTCTCACACTTCTGAAGATTTCAAACTCACACTTAGTGTTATCTAGTAATCTTATCGTCTGAACCAAGACGGTGTGGTGTCTACACCCGGCCCCAATGTATTAGTATGTGAGCACACACTCTACCTTTATACAGATTAGATTAAATAAGTTCAAATCACATCATTTAATATTGACAACGAACTGCAATTGTTCACTACGTGGACTTCTAGGTGACCATATACTAGCTGGTCTGCCAGCGGATCCCCCTCATGCATATCGCTTTGGATAATTCTGTACACTCAAATACATAGGCCCACACAACAAATAATATTTACACACAAACTTCATGCTTTAACCATAGTCACTCTTTCTAATATAATATACTTAGGACAATTTACGGGGTCTATAGTATAACTTTTTGTCAACCTGGTGACTACTCTACTGTACTAGTATAGTCTATGGTTTAAGCGTCTGAATATAAGGAGTTTGAATTGATAAATACTACTACATCTAAGCTTCCTACACATCACAACATATACATTCTCATATAGATTTTAAATTTGTTGAGTAGGTGTCAAGTGTCAACTGTTAATTTTATAACAAATGGTAGTTTATTTTGAATTTTTTGCGTTATATCATATATGTAAAGTCTATTATGGGAAATATGATTTTATTTAATTGATATGTGTATTTAGGACGATGGATGACTTATTTTAAGTGTGGTATAAAAATGATTATTGGGGGACTGAGTTATTGATATGAGTTAGTTTGTTTAATATATTTTGGTTTATTTTTTCTTATTTTGGAAAGTTAAGGGGTGATTTTGGGATGACAGGAAAAGTTGGGGGATGAATTTATTAGGGGATGAAAGGGGGTTTGGGAAGATAAAATGTATGGGGTGGTGATTAAATGGTATTTTTCAAATAAAAAAGATTAGAAACCGTTCGGACCCTCACCTGAGGGGCTCTCTATAGTGTTATGATCGGTATAATCTCTGTTTCTCCCCTCATTTGAGATAACCGCGTCATCCGACTACTGCCTGGGGACACCCGTCACATCCTTGTCCTCACTTTTTATTTTCTCTTCTTATCTGACTGGCTCTCTCTCCTTCACATTCGATCTTTTTCTGTAATTCTCTATTATTCTGACTCTTCTGAGACAAGCGGACAGGTTACTGCCGATCCCCGCTCTAGGCTCAGTGGGACCTCCTGGGCAGATGCAGCCGACACTGATGGGATATATTTTGGGGGGGCTGGGATTCATATGGCGGGGGCAGTCTCCGTAGGTGATCATCACCTATTGGTGGCAAGTCAGGTTCATCCTGCTCTCTTTTCCATCTTTAACGGAAACATCCCATTATTGGGTTTCCAGCATGGGCATATTCCTTTTCTATTTGATTCGCGTTTGTCTTTCATTCACAAAAACATTTCAACGCCCTGTCCCACCCAGTCCCATTTGAACCCAACCGCGGCCACCACACTGCGCTCCCTCGAATAGGCTCCTTTGGCCACTCAAAGTAACAAAACTTTTATCATAGTTTCCCTTACTCTTCACACCCCGGTGGTTCCCTTCACCCATCCAACATTCGCCCAATGGACTATCGGGCGGAATGTTAGGCTCAATTCTATTAGTATGAGCCTCATCAGGTTCCCGGACCCTTACTTTTCCCAGTTCCGGTTTCCCATCCAGGTTCCCCGGACCCTTACTTTTCCCGTTACGGTTTCCCATCGTTCGTCGGACTATTCCCGTCGACAGACCCCGGTCGCGCAGGCAGATACTTAATAGTCGCTTTTCTTACCTGGGTCCTGTGCACAAGAATCGGCTCGACCGTCCCATAAACCCTGTAATTTACCTTACACCCCCTCTTGCTCCCTCACTCCCCGCCCGAGTCTCTTACACACCCTTGACGAAGTGGATAATCACTCAGCGCGCTCAACCACCACGCTGATGGCAAGCACAAAGCAACAAGGAGCCCTATCGGAAGCAACTAAGTCTGCGACAGCTCAAGCAGAATATCAGAAGGGTGTCAACACCTACCCCCCTCCCTTCCACCTTCTTTGCCTCCATACAAGCAAACCAGCCAGATGCAGTGGCGATCCCACCCAGGGACGAAGCCTCCCCCATAAATTTGTGAGTAGACCTACAATGCTTTTGTGCTCACCAATTAATGACTACACCTCAAAGACTTAAATCTCTTTGGCACAGCAAGCCAGTTTCTTTATTCCTACACACGTAACCTCTCTCTGCAAGAAGCGCCCAGCGCGGGTGCCTCTCACAAAGTCGCAGAGCGCCACACACCACCCGTTACAACAATGCGTCCAGCAGACCCTGAAAGTCACTCTCCCCCTTTATACACAGAATTTTACATTCAACCTCCCCTCTGGACCCTTCTCCAATCAGGGTCTGAGGTGCACAATCTGTAGGTACATCCCACCGTACATCCCCTCGGCACCTCCCATATCATACATCGCAATGTTCAATACATGTTCATGGTAATGAGCAGTTTCTTGACCAGGGGTGTGTTTAATATTCATTTATTCTATTAAGCATGCTCAGTTGCTCATGACCTACCCTAGTTTTACTCACCTCCTAGTGAACACCCTACTGTTTCTCCCTATATCAGTACAAAAGCTAAGCTATAGTGACAAGGGTCCCATCTAATCATTCTCCTTCCACTGATATGGATCTCCTCTACAAAATCACTCCCTTCTAATGTTATACAATGCTATTTACATCTTACTCAAGGACTCAAGAATGGGTCTGGCAACCTTCAGACACAGCTGTGTCAGAATCCTCTCTCCAGTCCCCTCTCAGTTCGGATTCTCTTTAAAACTCCTTACTTTAATGGGTTTTAATCACTTTATCCCTCACAGGTTGGACGAGGCTAGATGCAGGAAGATTGTTCCCGATGTTGGGGGATAGTCCAGGACAAGGGGTCACCGTGTAAGGATATAGGGGGTAAGTCTTTTAGGACCGAGATGAGATAATCGTTTTCATACAGAGAGTGGTGAGTCTGTGGAATTCTCTGCCACAGAAGGTAGTTGAGGCCAGTTCATTGACCATATGTAAGAGGGAGTTGGATGTGGCCCTTGTGGGACTGAAGGAATCAGGGTGTATGGAGAGAAGGCAGGTACAGGTAATACTGATGTTGGATGATCAGCCATGATCATATTGAATGGTGGTGCAGCTCGAAGGGCGGGAATGGCCTGCTCCTGCACCTAATTTCTATGTTTCTATGTTTCTATGAAAGAAATATTGAGTTGTTTCAACACAATCTCATTGAAGTAAGAATGGAACTAAATGTGATGTGTGTATAAAAAACCGGGTTTTTGTATGAATGAGGAAGTTTGTATATGTGATAGGTTTGTTTGCTGTGGGCCACATGCTGTAAGGGTAGGTGTGTGTGTTCCCTTTAAGAATTTTATAAGCAATGGGGAGGTTACGAACAGCTGTAAGGTAACGTACAACGCTTTGTATCATCGCAACATTAAAAAGGGGAAAGTTGGAAAATGTAGGTTGCATGGCTTCTATAGATTTTTCTTTTCAGTAATTTGATAACCAAGTTTAGATTTTACTAGAATGTTGCCATGGTTCCACCGAGCAAACTATGTTACAGAGAAGGTTGAACAAGTGGTTAGGTCTTTATTCTTTGGAGCGCAGAAGGTTAAGGGGGGACTTGATTTGAGGTCTTTAAAAGATGAAAGGGATAGACAGAGTTAACGTGGGATACGGTTTTTCCCCATTGAGGTAGGGATAAGATTCAAACAAGAGGGCATGATATGAAATTAAGGGACAGAATGTTTCGGGGTAAACGTAGGGAACTTCTTTACTCAGAGGGTGGTGGCTGTGTAGGAATGAGCTTCCAGCAGAAGTGGTGGAGGCAGGATCGATTTTAACATTTAAGAGTAAAGTGGATAGTATATGGACCTGAAGGGAATGGAGGGGTATGGTCTGAGTGCAGGTAGATGGGACTGAAAGGGGAAAACAAATGGTCAGCACGGAGACTGGAAGGGCCGAGAGGGCCTGTTTCCCGTGCTGTAAATTGTTATATGGTTATTATATGGTTAAAGTTAATTTGGAAAATTGTTAGTCGTATGTATTTAAACTAGGAATTGGAATTTGGAATTTAGGGAGAATGGTTTGACACAAAATTAGAAATAAGTTAATTACTGAACAACAAGCAGCTTTTATCATTTGTTTAGATAAACATTCTGGTTGGAGAAGTGTAATAAACTAATGGTGTTCCAGGGGGGGGGGGGGGGAAAGAGTTGGCAGACAATGATGTCAATAATGGGAAGTTTTATTTAAACCTACTTCAGAAAGAAAGACAGATGGTCAGACAAGCAGGAATAAAGATCTGGGAAAGGGGTTGCAGGCTCCGGGGATAGCAGCAGACACAGGTCAGCAGTTACTAAAGGTTAATTTCATAACCAAGTCATGGCCTAGATATTAGAAAAGAAACTGGAAAAAATTGGAGGATTGGAATGACAAACCATTTAAATCAATTGTTAACAGAGACTCAGAAAGTATGTGTAGCGGACGGGATGAGAAAAAACAGAAGGAAAGGAAAAAATGATGTTAAGGCAGTACAGCAAGGGCAAAGAAGAAGGGAGATGAAGGTGATAGAAGCTGGTGCTCATGGAGACCGGGGAAGGGGAAAGAGGCAGAGACAGAGGCTTTCCTCTACGAGGAAGAGGTGATATGGAGGGACCGTAGTTGGGTCCCCGGGAAAGCAAGGAACAAGGATCAGGAGGGTGGTACACGGGGCAATCCGGTTGTTACTATTGCAACGAGGAGGGTCATTTTCAAGAGGAAAATTGTCCCAGGCTACGACGGGAGTGGTGCAGTCGTACACACCCATGGATCCACTGAAGAATAGGGATGTCAGGGTCGTGCTCCCTGGGGTGTGGGATGCACACGGGAACCTCTGGTAAACTTGATATTAGGCCCCCAGGGAGATGGATATGGTATTTATGGTAATTTGGTTAGCGGTAGAGATCAAGTGGAACTAAGGTACCAGAAGAATTGGATTAGGTGAAAAACAAGTCAGAACTTCTCGTCCCTCTCGGGGGTATGGGGGAAAAGTGATGACTGCCCCCGAGGTAAGAAGGGTTGGTGGTATTTTGTGAATCGAGAAGTCAGTGGAAGATTTTAAAAGGAAGGTGAATAAATTTGCAAAAGGAGATAAATCTATCTGCGAAGTATGAAATTGACTTTAGAATGAGAAAGAAGGCAGATCAGAAAGGATTAAAGTGGGAAGTCAGAGGGATAAATTGATGAGACTGCTTTAAAAAGATAAGAGCAGGCCAGGCACACATTATCCTTTGGGGGACCCATAAACTGGTAGGGCTAAGAAATACCTTACCCAATGGGGCAGGAAATGAATTATGGCTTTGGAGACGATTATTGGCTATGGGAGATTTGAAGGCACTGTTTGTGAAAGTGATAGGAACCACTAAAACTGAGACCGAAACTCCTGAAGATGGCTGGTATAAAAAATGCTGTGAACAATGCAATAAACAATGGCATGCTGTTTGACACAGTCAGCAGGGGTATGGCAGGCCCTCAGACAAAAATCCAGCAGCCTATCTGGAGAACAAGCTGAAAAGGTGGGAGACTGGGAAAACTGAAACAAAAATAGAAGGCAACAGTTAATGAACACTGTATTTTGAACCACTGTGGTGGATGTCATTTCCTCCTAAAGTCAAGTCTAGATTGGAGGAGGTGTGTGGATTTTAATCTATATCCCACCCTGATTCAGTGATCATTTGGTCATGAGGTTGAGAAATATCGCAAAGATAGGAAAAAGACTTGCAGACCATCAGGAAGTGGTGCAGAGAAAATGATGCAAATTTAACTTGAAGAGGTCAAAAAAAAAGGCGTGAAAAAGGAAAGTCAATGTTGTCAGTAACATCAGACCTGGTTGAAAAGTCTGAAATAAGGTGATTGCACCGACACACAGTGAGTCCTATGACAGAGCCCAAACAGGGGCCAGAGATTCCATGCCAATAATAAATGTATTTTGGAGAGTGTTTTTTCCTCAAATGCCCCGAACAGGAGTGAAATAAATCTGGATATAAGCCCAGACAGGACTTATGGGGTCCCCAAGGGAGGAAGGGATCTCAAGAAAGATGTCAAGGAAGGCTAGAAAGGAGATATGTAAAGGATAAGGTTTTGAGGATGTGAACAGGTATGGTAATTAGGAAATAATAATAATAATATTAAGATAACGGTGAACATAGCTATAGAAACATTAAATGAGAGGTATTAAATACACCTAGACTAGGATGCGGCAGGGTTTTAAATACTAGGCCCCATGATTTTAATCAGATGTTGTAGTCCAGATTTGGAAGGTATTGATATACGTATGTGGATGATTTGTTGGTTTGTTCCACAAGTGAGAAGCAATGTGAGAGAGAGACATTGCAATTATCTTGGAAAAGATGGCACAGGAGTCATAATGTATCAAGGAAGAAGTTGTTGTTTTGTCAGCACAGGTAGAAATATTTTGGACGAGTAATATCTAAAGAAGTAAATGAGCTATAGCGCAGATCAAATTGAAGCGATAATTGATGAAGTTCCCAAACCTCAGACAGTAGAACAGATGATGATGATCTTGGGAATGGCAGATTATTGTTCAGACTGGATTGGGGAAGCATGCAGAAATTGTGATGCCATTAAGAAAAATAATGAAGGAAGAAGGACACACAAGTCTGAGAAATGTTTTTTACAGTCAGAGCCTTTGAATGAGGGGACAAAAAGGTTTTGCTTGTGGATGTTTCTTGTTAAAGGGATCATAATAGCAAGTATGCAGGGTTTGAAGTGATGCATCAGGATGAATTAGACTTTAATGTAATTAACTTGGAAGCTTGCCTGCAATCTTGCTTAGCTCAATTGGCAGAAATTATGGCTTTAAGAGCAGCATATGTACATGAGTCTGGCACATGTTTGGAGCACTAGGGAAACAGAAAGGCTTTGAGAAAAGCCATGGATACCCCATGTAAAGTTATCAGTGTCCCCCTATGAAATGTTGTTTTGGGTACCTTATTTTGGGAAAGATAGAAGGAATATGTCAGTAACATTAAAAAAGAAAAAATCAGACCCGGTGAAAAAGTCTGAAATAAGTGATGCACCGTAACAACCACAGTGAGTCCTTTGGTGCCAAACAGGGGCCAGAGATTCCATGCCAATAATAAATGTATTTGGGAAAGATAGAAGGAACACTCACCATAGAGGGCAGTGATGTATTCTTAAGGAACTATTTTACTGGCAGAATCTCGTTCCCTTACAGAATTAAAAAGCTAAAGGAGATTGGCTCAAAGCCCACCACTCGATTCCAATACATGCTGTAAAGGGCCGGCGACCTGGGTACTGGCAAGAATTGGAAGGAGGAGATACTCCATCCCAGGGTGGACCGGCCCATACCTAGTAATTACTGACAACCGAGACAGCAGTACGAACAATGAAAAGGATGGATCCACGCAATCCGGGTTTAAAGGACCCATTGATCCACCCGCTCCTGATAAAAGAAACACCATGGATGGTGAAGGCAGGAAATAAGCCTACCTAACTTAACTTTAAAAAAAATAAATAAATGTATAACTAGCAGTATGTAAGGGGCATTTGTGGTATTTGTTTTGCTCTGCATGTAATTATGGTAAAAGATATTAATAACTGTGATAAATGTTATCATCCAAATCCAGATACGGAGGGTGGACAACCAGATCATTTACTTTATTATTATTTCCCATGTGAAAAATATAATGCTTGCTATAACCTAGGACTAGAACTATTTGTGCGGACGGCCGGGTCCATCCTACAATGAATTTTTGGGTTAGAGAATAGAGGATATGTAGGGAGGTTTGGGTACGAAAATTTACCTAACCCAAAGGTGGGTGAGATGGGTTTGTATGACTATGACAGGCAGTTAGTCTCCCTTTCCATGCCTTAAATGGACATTAGACAAAATGAAGGAGGCAGTGTAATAACAAGGTTAACGAGAAAGTAGTAGTCACCAAGCCTTCCCCTCCCCCACCTACTCAGCCTCAATTGCACCAGACACTGTACGAAGAAATAAATAAGCAAATTGAGAATCCCTGAAGGAGGAAAAAAAATGTTTGTGGACCCCCCTTGGCCCTACGGATAGCTGGAATCCTGAATGTGACTAACTGGTTGGGTCTATGGCGGACCACTGATGAGCTCACGTTGGCCCGTGGAGAGGATCCAATTGTTGAAGTATGGGACCTGATGGAGTGGAACCTGACAGTTGGACAAGACCGAGATCCCCAGGCATGGGTCCTGACAGAGACGCTCCGGTTGGGACTGAGTGTATCGCTAGGCTCTGGGCAAAGGATGCCGTCCTAGTAGGCAGCAGCCCCTGCCAAGCGACTCATCATCACCCAGTGGCCTAATCAGTCCCCGAGTGTGGTGGCCAAGGAGCCTAAATAGTATCCAACTAAGAAAGACAGGGAGAAACTGCACTATCTGGATGTAGACCGATGGAATGGAATTGACTGGACTATGGAACTGCAACCGGGAACAACCCTTATCAAGGAATCCCGGTGTTGCGAGACATAATGGAACAAGGTTGCCCTCTAGTGGTCCGGCCCCTGAAGGACTGTTATGGATATGCGGACACAAGGCATGCTCGTGTGTTTACCGATTAAATTGGAGCGGGACTTGCTTTTATTGGACTGGTACAACCGGGATTTTTTCCCTGTTAAACACCGAAGAAGGGCGGTTCGCTATGAATACCTGTGTTTGACGACCTATATCGGAAGAAGAGGAAAATAGACATTGGAGAATGGGAAGATGATGAATGGCCACCCGCAAAAGAATCATCTCATACTATGGACCAGCCACTTTGGGCACGGGATGGATCCTGGGGCTACTAAACCCCGGTATAACCATATAAACCATATAACCATATAACAATTACAGCACGGAAACAGCCCTCTCGGCCCTTCCAGTCCGTGCCGACCATTTGTTTTTCCCCTAGTCCCATCTACCTGCACTCAGACCATACCCCTCCATTCCCTTCACGTCCATATACCTATCCCACTTTACTCTTAATATGTTAACATCGATCCTGCCTCCACCACCTCTGCTGGAAGCTGATTCCACACAGCCACCACCCTTTGAGTAAAGAGTTCCCCCTCACGTTACCCCGAAACCATCTGTCTCTTAATTCTCATTTAATGCCTTCTTGTTTGAAACTTCCCTACCCTCAATGGGAAAAACGTATCCACGTCAACTCTGTCTATCCCTTTCATCATTTTAAAGACCTCAATCAAGTCCCCCCTTAACCTTCTGCGCTCCAAAGAATAAAGACCTAACTTATTCAACCTTTTCTCTGTAACATAGTTGCTGGGAACCCTGGCAACATTTCTAGTAAATCTCCTCTGTACTCTCTCTATTTTGTTGACATCCTTCCTATAACTAGGCGACCAAAATTGTACACCATACTCCCAGAATTGGTCTTACCAATGCCTTGTACAATTTTAACATTACTTCCCTACTCCTATATATCAATGCTCTGATTTATAAAGGCCAGCACACCAAAGGCTTTCTTTACCACCCTTTCTACATGCGATTCCACCTTCAGGGAACTATGCACAGTTATTCCTAGATCCCTCTGTTCCACAGCATTCCTCAATTCCCTACCATTTACCATGTACGTCCTATTTTGATTTGTCCTGCCAAGATGTAGCACTTCACACTTATCAGCATTAAACTACATCTGCCATCTTTCAGCCCACTTTTCCAAATGGCCCAAATCTCTCTGTAGACTTTGAAAATCTACTTCATTATCCACAACACCACCTATCTTAGTATCATCTGCATACTTACTTATCCAATTTTCCACCCCATCATCCAGATCATTGATGTACATGACAAACAACAGTGGACCCCAACACATATCCCTGAGGCACCCCACTGGTCCACCGGCTTCCAACCTGACAAACAGCCACCCATCCAACCATTACTCTCTGACATCTCCCATTTTTCAGCCTGTTAATTCCATCTTGCTACTCCGCCATTAACACCCAAAAGATTGAACCTTCTTAACCAACCTTCCATGGGGAAACCTTGTCAAAGGCATTTACTGAAATCCATATAGACAACATCCACTGCTTTACCCTCATCAATTTCCCTATTACCGCTTCAAAAAATTTCAAGAAGGGTTTGTCAAACATGACCTTACCCAGGCACAAATCCATGTTGACTGTTCCTGATCAGGCCCCTGTTTAGACTCCAGATGCTTATATATATTATCTCTAAGTATCCTTTCCATTAATTTGCCCACCACTGACGTCAAACTAATAGGTCTATATAATTGCTAGGTTTATTCTTTGAACCCTTTTTTAAACAATGGAACAACATGCGCAGTACGCCAATCCTCCGGCACTATTCCCGTTTCTAATGACATTTGAAATATTTCTGTCATAGCTCCTGCTATTTCTACACTAACTTCCCTCAATGTCCTAGGGAATATCCTGTCAGGACCTGGAGACTTATCCACTTTTATATTTTTCAAAAGTGTCAGTACTTCCTCCTCTTTGAATCTCATAGTTTCCATAGCTACTCTAACTCTTTCCCCTTAACTCACCGAGTTCAATATCCTTCTCCTTGGTGAATACCGAAGAAAAATAAATTGTTCAATATATCTCCCCCATCTCTTTTGGCTCTGCAGATAGCTGTCCATTCTGGGTTCTCTAATGGTCCAATTTTATCCCTCGTTATCCTTTTGCTAATTAATATAGCTATAGAAACCCTTGTATACATGTTTAAACTGGATCATAAGACTTCAGGCAGTACTGGAGGTAATTACCAACCAAACTGCGGGGGCACTGGAGATGCTGGCAAAGCAGCAGTACACAGATGAGAGCAGCAATATACCAGAACCGTCCTTGAGTAAGAAGTGATAGCATTGTTAAGCGATAGAAGGGAGTGATGTAGATAGATCCCTATCAGTAGAATGGAGTGATATATGGGACCCTTGTCACTATAAGCTTAGCTTTAGTGCTGATTATAGGAGAACTGAGAGAGTTCACTTGGAGATGAGTAAAACTGGGGTAGGTCATGAACAACTGAGCATGCTTAGTAAAATAAATGAATATTACAACACACCCCTGGTCAAGAAACTGCTCATTACCATGAGACATGCGAAGTATGATTTGGGAGGTACTGGGTGGGATGCACCTGCAGGTTGTCCACCTCAGTGTCTGATTGAGCGGGTCAAGGAGGGGAGGGGTTGGATGTAGAATTGTGTGTATAAAGGGGGTTTTACTCTTCTGACTTCAGTGTAGGTCTCACTTGGAGAGGCACCCGGCTCGGCTCGAAAATAAAGAATACCTTGCTTCCACAATTTAGTCTTTGATGTGTAGTGATTGTGAGCACATCGCATATCTCCACTTTTGCAGTCATAACATAGAATAAATAGCAAAAAACACACACTCAACACAGTTCATCATCAACCACAGTGAGTCCACCTGGCACCTCCTCACTGTGATGGAAGGCCAAAAGTCCCTTCCTCTTTCTCCCTCCTTGTTCTCCCTCTGCGCTGTGGCGATCCAGGCCTCCGATGTTGTGACCCCGCCGGGTGATTGGTAAAACAAGTAACCGCGGCTGAATCCGAGCTCCGTGAACGGGCCGGTTTCAAACTCCGTGGCCCGGGGCGGTCGAAGCTGCCGCCCTCCAGTCCAGCAGACGAAGCTGTTGTTGCGGGAGCCCCGGAAAAAACAGGTCACCAACCTGTGACCCGCGAGCTCCCGACGCTATCGTCCACTGGGCCCGCGGCCGAGCCTCCGAGACTCCGAAGTCGGGTCGCCGCCATCACAGCCCCGGTCGGCCCAGCTTCGCGATGGTAAGTAAGTCCTGGCTCTGCCTCCGGAACCTCGAGGTCGGTCCCAGTTGCAGGCCGCCTGCTCCGCCATTATGCCTCAGCGTAGACAGAGAAGGAGACCGGGGATACGACAGAAAAGGTCGCATCCCTCCGGAGGAAAGGACCAAAAACACGTTTCTCCCTCCCCCACACATACACAACCAAAATGAACTAAAATAAACTGAAACGGGACAAAAAGAAAACAAAAAAAAGAAAAGACAAGCTGTAAGGCTGATAAGAGTTGGCAGTGGTGTCACGTTTAGCACAGGCATTGTGGGCCGAAGGGCCTGTTCCTGTGTTGTACTTTTCTATGTTCTATACCTCAGGTTATCAATCTTTAACTTTAACAAAGGGTTTGGTGGGGAAGGGAATGAGATGAGTTAAGACATTTAAACTGATTTAAACTTTAGGGATATAGCACGGAAACAGGCCCTTCGGCCCACTGAGACCACACCGACCAACTTTAGGTTAGCACTACTCTACGCACTGGGGACAATTTACAAATTTTCCAAAGCCAATTAACCTAGAAAACCTGCAGGTCTGTGGAGTGTGGGAGGAAACCGGAGCACCCGGAGATAACCCACGCTGTCACAGGGAGAAGGTACAGGCAGCTCCCACGGTCAGGATTGACCCCGGGTCTCTGGCGCTGTAAGGCAGCAACTCCACCGCTGCCCCACCCGTTGCCACCCAAATAGTTGCACATCAGATTAAGCACGTTAGGAAGAAGAACGTGTCCCACATTGGAGATTCAATTGCAGAGTTCCATTACTTCAGGCATATATAAATGCTGGACGCAGCTGTTCTTGTAACAGATTGGTAATGGAACCCTAAGAAGGAGAATCGAATCATTCAATCCTCCTGCCCACCATTAACCTTGGCAAGTAGGATAGGAGGCACTGGTTAGTGGGGCCGAATGGCCCGATTTGCACAAACAAAGCTGCTGACCAATGGGCCACGGGGCGAGGCGCTGCTGCTGCACTCCAGGGGCTGCACTACGTCGGGCTGGGTGTCGCGGGGCTGGAGGCGGCGCTCCAACCTGACAGTCCCCTCGACCCGAGTAGTAGCAGTCAAATATGGGACAAGGGTGGTCCCTTATGGGACAAACCAATATAGCCCAAATTCCAGGATGTCCTGGCTAATACGGGACAGTTGGCAACCCTATGTGGGAATTGAAATCATAGTTATACAGCAAGGCAACAGGCCTTTCAGCCCATCTGTTTAAATACGAGATTAAAATTGTGTATGTCCACCCTGGTTTCATATCCCTGTTGTGCGATGTCTAGGATTTCTGAAAGTAACACACTAGGTACAACATTCGGAGATCAAGGGGGTAATCGCTGCGGTTTGTACCCCTCAAGGTTGATGAAATTCCCTTCACTCTGTGCTAAACACCAGGCCATGAATTGGAGTTCTCTTCTGTGTGTAAATAGTCTTTAAAAAATGATTCATTATGGAGCAGGAGTTTCTAATTAGCTAAAGTACCAGCGCAACCAAAACAGACTAACATGTTGTTGACGAAGGAACTACAGATGCTGGTTTAAACTGAAGATAGAGACAAAAAGCTGGAGTAACTCAGCGGGAGAGGAAGCATCTCTGGAGAGAAGGAATGGGTGACGTTTCGGTTTGAGACCTTTCTTCAGACTCGTTAGGGATAAGGGAAGCAAGAGATATTGACGGTGATGTAAACGTTGTTTAAATTGGATTGATTATTAGGACTGGATGTTACAATCCCTAAGATTTCACTACAATTGACATTCTTGGGTATGACCACCAGCTGATTTTGCTAACAATCAGACACATCTTCAGTTGTGTACCTCAACGTCACTGGGTGTTTCGGCCTTTTATCACAAGACACCCACAGTCGAGGCAGGCCCACCACAGGTTGATCAGACCTGGGTGTGTGTCTTATTGCTAGCCTCTAGATGGTCACGTGGCAGCCCAGACAGCATCTTTCCTCTTCAGCCACAGCCAGTGACTGCTCCGTTCAGCAGCATTGGCAAGTTCTTTTATTGCCCTCCTTTGTGCCTGCCCTTTGACTCCTACTTCCCTCAGGAGCCTTGCGGTGGAACTGGCTACAAAGCCCCTGCCTACACATGACTTCCAGACTCAGTACATGATTCGAACACATCTTTAATCAGTACTAAAACTTAACAGCATGAAGGATGGTTAGTTGGATCAACACATCCTGGCTGCTCCAACTGTTGGTGCTGAGAAATAGTGTTAGTATAAGTATTACAGTGGGGTGGAGTTAGAGATGCTGGCTGGTGTGTGATTGGTTAACATGCAACATCAATCTACATCCTTCCCCTAAAGGTTAAGTGTGGAAGTGCACCCATGCCATGGGGTTAAACATACTCGCCATATCTGTGTGTTGGTCTACTAACACGGCCCGAGCGCGTGCGGACCAAACCCTCCCTCCCCTGTAAGATGAGACAGAGAGCCTGGAGGCGAGAATGACGTGATGGAGGCCTGTGGTGACCGAAAGGGAAACATGCGGTGGGAGAGGCCCCGTGGTTAGTGGAGACCGCGGGACGTGGAGGGGTGCAAGGCATGCGGGGACGGGTGAGAGACATCGCAAAAGGCGGCTGGAACTGGAGCGGTGGAGCATAGGGACCAGCAGGCGGTGGTCGAGGCTCCCTCACAGCAAGCAGGTGTTGTCGACTTCTCCGGTACACCGCTCCCTCACAGTCTACCAGGTAAAACCGTGGCTCGTCAGTCAGGTTGACCACAGTGCCCAGACGGGAATGTCCAGTTGAAGTTCATAGACAGACGACCTGACCTGGAAGTAGAGGCTCGAGTGGTCTGCTGGAACTGTCGTATGACCGTTTCTGAATATCGTGCTTCTCTTGTAGACGTTTCTGGATAATGGCCGGCTTCAGCACCTGAGGAACCAGTTGCTGTTGTGCGATGGGTACCGGAGGCCTCGGCAATCTCGACATCAGTCGCTGTGCTGGCGATCCCAGGGTTCCGTCCCTGGCAACATTTCTGAGATTCAGGAGATCGAGATAAGCGTCTGACTTTGAAATCTGTGCTCGCTCCAGCAAGTGTTCGGTGCTTCTGACAGCGCGCTCAGCGAGTCCATTACTCTGGATACTCGGGACTGCTCGTGACGTGCTGGAAGTTCCATCGGTCTGCAAAAAGCTTGAACATGTGGCTGGTGAACTGACGACCGTTGTCGGTTCTCAGGCTGACGGGAGCGCCAAAGGTAGAGAAGTGACTTTTCAGCTTCTGGATGACCATCTCCGATGTGAGGGAGGTCAGTTGGTCTAGTTCAAACCAATTAGAAAAGGAGTCGACTAGAACGAGGTAATGCTTCCCGCACCATTCGAAAATGTCCACCGCCAGCGACGTCCAGGGCAGAGCTGGTGGAGGTTGTTGCAGAAGGGGCTGTCACTGCTGATGAGGCGCAAGGCTGTTGCAAGCGGGGCAAGAGGCTACGCGGTCCCGGATGTAGCTGGCCATTCCTGGCCAGTAGAACAGGCTACGGGCGCGTGCCAGTGTGGCGTCGGCTCATGGGTGACCGCTGTGTGCCTCTTTGAAGTCTACGTCTTGTAGCGATGAAGGTATCACCACCTTGTGACCATTGACAACAACCCCATCCTGGATTAGCAGTTCATCACTCACGGACCAGGAGGAAAGGCTGCACCTCTGTGGGCGTGTTGGATTGTCTGTCTGTTGTGATGAAGGAGGAGAGGATTCGAAGCGTATCGTCAGTGGCGGTGTGCGCGGCCAAGGTGCGCAGTTGCTTGCTGGAGACAAAATCGACACCGAGGACCGTGAAATTTTCCTGTTCGTAGGGATGTTGTTGGCAAGATGCCCGAGGTGCACGGGAGAGAGTGTCAGTGACGTGCATGTCCTTACCCTTAGTGTAGGTAATAGAGAAAATTGTGCCACTGCAGCTGCATCATCATACGCTGCAAACGAGCTGGCACGACGTGGATGGGCTGGTTCAGGATTGTCACCAGTGGTTGGTGGTCCGTCTCAACCGTGAAGGTGTTGCCAAAGATGAAGTCTTGGAATTTGGAGCAAGCAAAAAACGACGGCCAACAGTTCCTTTTCGATTTGCGCTTAGTGCTGTTCCGTGTCAGTCATGGTGCGAGAGGCATACGAGACAGGTAGGAGGGTGCCCTTGGCAGATGGTTGCAAGCAGGCTGCGCCGAGCCCGGATTTTGAAGCATCTCAGGTGATCGTCATCAAACGTTTCAGGTAAAAAAAAAAGTAGTGTTGGTGCACTGGTCAGTTTGGACTATAAGATATCGAAAGCAATCTGATGTTGTTGGGACCATGACCATGCTGTGTCCTGTTTTGTCAGCTCCCGCAGTGTGGGGCTTAATTCGCTGAGGTTCGGTATGAACTTGACGAGATAGTTTACCATGCCCAGAAAACGCTGCAGTCCTTTCACATCTGTGGGGGCAGGCATTTCTGTGATGGCAGCAGCCTTCTTTGGATCTGGTTTGAGACCATTGGGGGTGAAGATGTGTCCGACGTAAGAAACCTCTGGAACCCGGAACTTGCACTTGTCAGGATTGAGCTTGAGGTTGACCTTGCGTGCGCGATCCAAGATGAGCCTGAGATAGTGGTCGTGCTCCATTGCATCTTTGCCATACACAAGGATATCGTCGACAATGATGGCACAAGGTAGGTCCTCGAATAATTGCTCCATAGTTCTTTGGAAGACTTCACTGGCAGAGTTGATTCCGAATGGCAGTCTCAGAAACATGTATCTGCCGAATGGGGTGGCAAATGTGGTGAGGTTTGATGACTCCTTGTCCAGCGGTATCTGCCAGAAAGAGTTCTTATCATCGAGGACGGAAAATAAGGTTGCCGTTCCGACCTTTGCCGCAACATACTCGACAGTCTTCATGGGATGGTGTGGGCGCTTAATGGCGGGTTGATCTTTCGGGTTGATGCACAAGCGGATTTCATTTTTTCCCTTCTTGACTGTGGCAATCACGGTTGAGACCCAGTCGGTGGGGTCACTGACTGCTTCAATTATGCCTGTGGAGGCCATTTCCTTCAGCGCAGAGTGAACCCTGTGGATTTGTCTCTGATTAGTGGCTCGTTAGTTCTTATCTTGTTGAAGAGGTTGATTGATATTGTGTTTACTTTCGCTCCCGTGTCTAATTTCGCGCCAAAATGGACGTTGTTTACAGTTACAGTCGCGGTCGGATCATAATTCTTAGCAGCAGCAAGCTGTAACGAGTAACCAGTCGGGTCCTCTTGTGGGTTAATTGGACTCTGTTCGCGGGCAGATTCGAGCTGGAATTGGGGAGTGAGATTGTTGCTGTCTCGTAGCAAGATGTTGAGATTAGACCTGGAGCTAGGCGAATTCTTCCCACGGGCCCTGCTTGCTGCCCGTCAAGCCACGGCAAAATGATTCAACTTTTTGCAGTATTTGCATGATTTACCAAAAGCAGGGCAAGCTGATTGTCTGCTGTGTGAGTAGTTGCAATTTGGGCATTTTTCTGAGGATCACCAAGAGCTGCCTGACTGGCTTGGGTCATAAATCGCCTGTTATCTGTGTAGGTTCACTGCCTAGTGAGGACCGTCAGATTGATGGTTTTGGTTTCATGTGAACTGCCTATAGGGCCAATGAATTGTGCTGTCCTGCATGCGTGTGCTGCTTCCTCCAGAGTCAAATTTGGATGTCTCAGACACTCTGATCTGAGCTTTAGGTCAGTACTGCCATTCACCAAAATGTCCCTTGTTGACTGATCAGTCAGCTGGTCGACCGGCATATATTGGAATCGGCTGCGCTGGGCTAAATACATTAAGTCTGAGATAAACGAGTCTACTCGTTCACCAGGGAGTTGACGGCGAGAGAAAAACCTAGCCCTGTCCAAAATGTGATTTGAGGGCAGGTCACAGATCCGGCTAAATTTACGCATCAGAACATTGGGGGTCATCAGGAGATTCAGCTGCGGTTATCACCTGGTCGTTGGCATCGAGGACTGCCGGAGCATAAACGGAATGTTCTGGATCGCTGAAGGGCATCTGGGCCCGCAAGGTTGAGTAGGAGAGAGGCCTTGACAGCATCAGGTTCATTTCGGTGTACAATGTTCATGTAGTGTCGGTAATCAATTTCAAACGTGGTCCAGCGTTCGCTGATATCCGCATCAAAGACGAGAGGGTCAGGCTTTCGACAGGAAGAGGCCATCATAAAACAAAATAAAAACTCACAAAAGGGTAAAACAAAAAGCGTTATACAGGAGGAGTGAGTCTCGCCGCTTCTGACACCATGTAAATGACTTCCAAACTTAGCACATGATTTAAACACATCTTTAATCAGCACTGTAACGTAACAGCATGAACGATGATTAGTTATCAACCCCACATCCTGGCTACTCCAACTGACGGTGCTGGTATTAAACTAAATATCACAGTAGGTGGAATTAGAGATGCTGGCTGGTGTGTAATTGGTTAACATGCAACATCAATCTACACTTTCCACGTTCAGAAGGCTGATCTGGCGGAATTGGCTAATGGTTGAAGAGTTCTTTTCTTTGGGAATTAAGATCCCTCCTGCCCTTCGCCATGCCTGAGGTATGATTCCATTCCCCCATGCCACTTTCATTAACTTCCAAAGGTATTTCAGGGCACCAGGGGTGTTCTTATAGAGTCTATGGAATGCCATTGGGCCCTGGGGCTGGTGCTGTTCTTGCCGTTTGGCTGTGCTCTCCATCTTCCATGTACGAGGCCTTATGTCCATCTGGTGCTCAGGTGGGTGGATAGGTGGCATGTCATCTGGAATGGTGACTGGCTCATGCCTCAGGTTGTCAGAGTACGTCTTCCTCAGGTGCTCCTCCAGTTCCCTTACAGGTACTCTCAGGATCCCGCTCTTCTCCTTGACAAAGAGGCTTTTGACAAACTTATACGGATCTCTGTAGAAACTTGTCCTCGCCCGTTCTTTCTTCTTGTGTTGCTTTCTCAGGCATTCTGCTCTTCGCAGGATTGCCAGGCGCTGCTTTATTTCTGCCTGCAGTGCCTCGAGTCCTTTCCTTTCTGCCTCTGTGGCCTTCCTCCACTGTTCAGCTGCCTCCTTTCTTTCACCAGTCTTTTGATCTCCTGCTGCCTCCTGGACGTACTGGAGTGCTGCTTCCTTCTGTATCCTCTGTTTCATGACCTTCACCCCCAATCTCTTCGCCCCATAGTTGTATATGGTGTCTCCCATCTTCTCCCGTTTTTATTTCCACACACTCCTTCAATCCTTCCAGAAGATGGTCGAATTCAGTGTTAATGGTCTCCCGCTCTTTTCTCTGGCAGGATTTATGCCACAGGATTTGAGGCTTTTTCCCTTACATTTTCTTCTCTACCGCTGACTGTGGCTGGTTGGGCTCTGGACTCATGTCCATTGGTGGGACAGTACCTGGTTGAGCTTCGCCTGGGGTGCTGATACCCTGTGGACTGTGGTGGTTATCCTGCCACTGGGGTTCACTCGACTGATTTGGCCTACCTCTTAGAGTGTATGGTCAATGCGAGGCTCCACACCAAGCTCTCTCAGGCACTTTTTCCTGCCCTGCTGGATCTTGAGATCCTTCTCTGATGTTATCTTTTCCCAGCCACAGATACAACTTTGTAACTTCTGTCCTGCTGGTGCTCCTGCTCTGTCAATTGCTGTGTAGTTGTAATACTCATAGTCGATTCCGTTCCTAGGTCTGTTGCCGTGTGGTCTGTCGATGAGTCAACTTCCGCCCCCGCTCTCGCAGACTCAAGGGGTATTCTTCGTCTTGTCTTGTCCATAGCAATATATGGGTGAATCCAAAACGCTGATTAGCGATGGATCCTGCTGGCATGAGGAGCTAGCCCATGCCAGCCCCGGTGGGGTCTATTCCCTCCAGTCAGCAGTCTCCCCAGGCCATCACTAGGTCTTTCCCTGGTTGTCAGCTGCCCTTGTCAAAATATACCAAGACATGAAGACTTGAGGCAATGGCCTTACCCGAAGGATGTAAAGATATCTGAAATTAATTCTAGTGTTAATCTGCTTATTGGAATGAATGTTTTGAAGGCTTTGGAACCTATACAGATTGTTAGGTCATTGTTGCCAAGGCCATGGACCGTATGCTACAAAAACCCGACTTGGATGGGTTATCTATGGCTCCTTGAGGAGGAACAATGAAAACGAAAATCAGATGAACTGTTCTGCCATTGCTGTCAATCAAATGTCTACTGATGAACTAGAAAAGCCGGTGGTGGAGCCATACAATCATGACTCTAATGAAAGTACCAACAAGCCATCTGAAGAGATGTCGAAAGAAGAGTTGAAGTTCATGGATGTTATGAACTACTCAGTGAATACTGATGGACACTATTGTGGGGACTTCCCTTTCAAACAAGAAAGTGTTAATCTGCCAAATAATCGTAGTATGGCAGAGCAACGTACCCAGACTTTGAAACGCAAGTTTGGCGAGAAGAGTACATTTCATGAAAGAAGAATCTCTTTGAAGAATAACTTTTTTAAGGATGATTACTTAAAATCTAGGCCTACTGAGCAGGAAGCAATTCTACCAGTAGAACATCTGACTTCTCTTTGCAATAAGGGAGGATTTACACGTTCCAAGTGGAACAGCGACAATAGTGAAAGCATTCCACTTGATGATAGAGCCAAAGAAACCAGAGAGTTGGATTTGGACAAATACGATCTGCCAATGGAAAGAGCATTGGGAGTTACTAATGTTGTACAATTGAAATATGTTGAAAAAAGGCCACTCCCAATCCCCCACCCCCACGACTAGAGGAAGATGGTCCACCAGATTGACACCAATTTGCAGCTGAGCGTGGCCAATGTGATAAGGGGCTGGAAAGCTGCGCGTTTTTATTTATTTATTTATTTATTGCCAGTGCTAGTGTTGAGTTATCGGCTTAAAACACTATTATTCTGAAATGGAGGGCAAGGAAAATTACTGAATGGTTGTTTCGAGACTACAGTGCATTGTGACAGCATATGTAACAAGGGCCTATGACAGCCAAAAATATACACCTTGCAGGGCTCTCACTTAATTTTATTTCGCTGCTGTCAGCCGGGCAACATGGCAGCCTTTTGAATTGCCAAATGACAGTTCAGGTGGTCATTTAAGACGGCTTGCATGAGCGTGCGCTAATGTGCTCGGACGAAGTGCGTAGTTACCAGTCGGAATTATGCTCAAAGAAGCATTCACATATTATTTCTGCTTCAAATAAAGTCACAAACTAAACATATTCACCAATCAAGGCATGATGTATACCACAATGACATGCAGCAACATTACAATACTGTCTCTCAACTATTTTTACACGTTGCAATGAATGCAATTTCTATTATTTCTTTCCACTTGCAAACAAAAATGTGGTTGGATTATTCAGCGTTATGATCAACCTCGGTGAGACCACTGTCGTGAGAAGTTGGGACTTTCGCACGACAACTCCACTCAGTTCGCAATAACCAACCTGATCTCCTGGTGGCTCATCACTTCAATCCCCCTCCCATTCCGAATCAGACCTTTCTGTCCTGGGCCTCCTCCATGGCCAGAGTGAGTCCCACCGCAAATTGGAGGGGGCAGCATCTCATATTTTGCTTGGGTAGTTTACACCCCAGAGGTATGAACATTGGCTTCTCCAATTTCAGGTAGTCCTTGCTTTCTCCCACCTTCCCCTCCCCTTCCACAGCCTACTGTGCCCGCCTCTTCCTTTCTTTTTTTTATGTCTCCCCCCCCCGACAATAATCTGAAGAAGGGTCTCGACCGAAACATGGTCTTATTCCTTCGTTCCATAGATGCTGCCTTACCCACTTATTTTCTACAGCTTTTTTGTCTACAATGGGATCCCACCACTGACCACAGCTTCCCATCTCATCCCCTGTTGGCTTTCTGCAGAGACCGCTCCCTCCGTAACTCCCTGGTCAATTCGTCCCTTCCCACTCAAACCACCCCCTCTCCTGGCACTTTCCCTTGCATCCGCAGGAAATGCTACACTTGTCGCTTTACCTCCTCCCTTGACTCCATTCAAGGACCCAAGCAGTCTTTCCAGGTGTGACAGAGGTTCCCCTGCACCTCCTCCAACCTCTTCTATTGCATCCACAGCTCTAGGTATCAGCTGCTCTACATCGGTGAGACCAAGCGTAGGCTTGGCGATCGCTTCGCCCAACACCTCCGCTCGGCCCGCATTAAACAACCTGATCTCCCGGTGCCTCAGCACTTCAACTCCCTCTCCCATTCCGAATCCGACCTTTCTGTCCTGGGCCTCCTCCATGGCCAGAGTGAGGACCACCGGTAATTGGAGGAGCAGCACCTCATATTTCGCTTGGGAAGTTTGCACCCTAGCGGCATAAAACATTGACTTCTCTAATTTCAGGTAATCCCTACTTTCTCCTCCCCTTCTGAGCCCACTGTCTCCACCTCTTCCTTTCTTCTTCCCGCCTCCCCCACCCTCACATCAGTCTGAAGAAGGGTTTCGACCCGAAACATTGCCTATTTCCTTCGCTCCATAGATGCTGCCTCACCCGCTGAGTTTCTCCAGCATTTTTGTCTACCTTTCATTTCTATACCTTTTGGTTCCACCATGTAGAAAATTACAGCTGTGTTTATTCCAGCCCCCCCCCCCCCACCCCCCCCCACCCCCATTTTCAGGGCACCATAATATTTGGGACACAGCAATGTCATGTCAATGAAAGTACTCAATAATAAACAATAGACAATAGGTGCAGGAGTAGGACATTCGGCCCTTTGAGCCAGCACGCCATTCAACGTGATCATGCTGATCATCCCCAATCAGTACCCGTTCCTGCCTTCTCCCCATATACACTGACTCCGCTATCTTTAAGAGCCCTATCGAACTCTCTCTTGAAAGCACCCAGAGAACCTGCCTCCACCGCTCTCTGAGGAAGAAAATTCCAGAGACTCACAACTCTCAGTGTGCAAATGTTTCTCTTCATCTCAGTCCTTAATTGCCACAGATTCACAACTCTCTGGGTGGAAAAGTTTATCTTCATCTCAGTCCTAAATGGCCATAGATTCACAACTCTCTGGGTGGAAAGGTTTCTCCTCATCTCAGTCCTAAATGGCCACAGATTCACAACTCTCTGGGTGGAAAAGTTTCTCCTCATCTCCGTTCTAAATGGCCGACCCCTTATTCTTAAACTGTGGCCCCTGGTTCTGGACTCCTCCAACATTGGGAACATGTTTCCTGCCTCTAGCGTGTCCAAACCCTTAACCTCTTATATGTTTCAATAAGATTCCCACTCATCCTTCTAAACTCCAGAGTGTACAAGCCCAGCTGCTCCATTCTCTCAGCATATGACAGTCCAGATATCAGGGAATTAACCTGGTGAATCTTTGCTGGGCTCCCTCAATAGCAAGAATGTCCTTCCTCAAGTTTGGAGACTAAAACTGCACACAATATTCCAAGTGTGGTCTCACCAGGGCCCTGTACAACTGCAGAAGGACCTCTTTGCTCCTATACTCAACTCCTCTTGTTATGAAGGCCAACATGCCATTCGTTTTCTTCACTGCCTGCTGTACCTGCATGCTTACTTTTATTGACTGATGAACAAGGACCCCCAGATCCCGTTGTACTTCCCCTTTGACGCCATTTAGATAGTAATTATATTTAGTATTGTGTTGGATATCCTTTGCATGCAATGGCTGCATTGTCAGTGAAAGAAGATAAAGCAGGATAGTAAAAGCTTATTTAGGTATGTGAAGAGAAAATAACATAGTTAAAACCAAAATTGGACCCTTGAAGACCGAAAAAGGTGAATTTATTATGGGGAACAAGGAAATGGCAGATGTTGAACAGGTACTTTGGATCCGTCTTCACTAAGGAGGACACAAACAATCTTCCTGATATAGTAGAGGCCAGAGGATCTGGGATGACGGAGGAACTGAAGGAAATCCACGTTAGGCAAGAAATGGTGTTGGATAGACTGATGGGACTGAAGGCTGATAAATCCCCAGGGCCTGATGGTCTGCATCCCAGGGTACGTATGGAAGTGGCTCTAGAAATCGTGGGTGCATTGGTGATAATTTTTCAATGTTCTCTAGTCTCAGGATCAGTTCCTGTGGGATTGGAGGATAGCAAATGTTATCCCAGATTTTAAGAAAGGCGGGGAGAGAAAAACGGGGGAATTATAGACCAGTTCGCCTGACATCAGTGGTGGGGGGAAAATGCTGGAGTCAATTATAAAAGATGAAATTGCCACACATTTGGATAGCAGTAACAGGATCGGTCCGAGTCCGCAATAGATTTACGAAGGGGAAATAATGCTCGACTAATCTTACATAGTAACATCGAAAATAGGTGCAGGAAGAAGCCATTCGGCCCTTCGAGCTAGCACCGCCATTCATTGTGAACATGGCTGATTGTCTCCTATCAATAACCCGTGCCGGCCTTCTCCCTTATCCCTTGACTCCACTAGCCCTAGAGCTCTATCTAACTCTCTTAATCCATCCAGTGATTTCTGGACTTTTTTGAAGATGTTACTAGGAAAAAATGGACAAGGGAGAGCCAGTGGATGTAGTGTACCTGGATTTTCAGAAAACATTTGATAAGATCCCACATAGGAGATTAGTGGGCAGATTTTAGGGCAAAAGGTATTGGGGGTAGAGTGCTGACCATGATAGAAAAATTGGTTGGCAGACAGGAAGCAAAGAGTAGGGATTAACGGGTCCCTTTCAGAATGGCAGGCAGTGAATAGTGGGCTATCGCAAGGCTCGGTGCTGGGACCGCAGCTATTTACTATAGACATCAATGATTTGGATGAAGGGATTCAAAGTAACATTAGCAATTTTGCAGACAACACAAAACTGGGTGGCAGTGTGAACTGTGAAGAGGGCGCTATGAGAATGCAGGGTGACTTGGACAGGTTGGGGGAGTGGCCAGATGCATGCGCAGATGAAGTTTAATGCGGATAAATGTGAGATGATCCACTTTGGTAGCAAAAACAGGAAGGCAGATTACTATCTAAAAGGTGTCAAGTTGGGAAAAGGGGAAGTACAACGGGTCCTTGTTCATCAGTCTGTGAAAGTAAGCATGCAGGCACAGCAGGCAGTGAAGAAAGCCAATGGCATGTTGGCCTTTATAACAAGAGGAGTTGAGTATAGGAGCAAAGAGGTCCTTCTGCAGTTGTACAGAGCCCTAGTGAGATCACACCTGGAGTATTGTGTGCAGTTTTGGTCCCCTAATTTGAGGAAGGACATTCTTGCTATTGAGTGAGTGCAGCGTAGGTTCACAAGGTTAATTCCCGGGTTGGCGGGACTGTCATATGCTGAGATGAATGGAGCAGCTGGGCTTGTACAGTCTGGAGTTTAGAAGGATGAGAGGATATCTCATTGAAACATATAAGATTGTTAAGGGTTTGGACACGTTACAGGCAGGAAACATGATTCCCGATTGTTGGGGAGTCCAGAACCAGGGACCACAGTTTAAGAATAAAGGGGTAAGCCATTTAGAACGGAGATGAGGAAACACTTTTTCTCACAGAGAGTGGTGGAGTCTGTGGAATTCTACTGCCTCAGAGGGGCGGTGGAGGCAGGTTATCTGGATGCTTTCAAGAGAGAGCTAGATAGGGCTCTTAAAGATAACGAAATCAGGGATTATGGGGAGAAGGCAGGAATGGGGGGTACTGATTGGGTAAGATCAGCCATCACCACATTGAAATTGGCGGTGCTGGCTGGAAGGGCCGAATGGCCTCCTCCCTGCACCTATTGTCTATTGGAGTCTGCGATTCATGGACATCACCATTTGCTGGGTTGTCCTCTCTGGTGATGCTCTGCAGGCCTGCATTGCAGCCATCTTTCAGCTGATGCTTGTTTTTTGGGGCCTCGTCCCCTTCACTTTTCCCTTCAGGTATAAAGGCATTTCCATTCGGTTCAGATTTTGGCAATGAAAGAGCTCAAATGTTAAATGCAACGAATGTATCGCGTTGGAATAACTTTGCACCCTCCCGCAAAGTTAAATGCAGCAAATGTGTTGCATTAAGTGATATATTGCCAACCCACCCACCCCCCGCTTGAAAGTTCAATGCATTAAATCGCTTTGCACTAATCTCGTGCAGAATCCCTACAACAATGTTAAATGCAACAAATGCACCTCATTGGAATAACGTTGCACAAACACCCTCGTGCAATGTTTAAATGCAGCAAATGCGTTGCATTAAAGTGATTATTGCAACCCCCGGGATGTGAAATGCATTAAATACATTGCAATAATATTGTAAAATGCATCAGATGTGAAATGCAAACGGTGACGTCATAGAGGGGACGGCGGGGCGGGACTGATCCGACGTCCCATTGGCCGGGAGATGAGAAGGAGAAACGTCACTTAACCGGGCGGTGGGGCCGACGCAGGGGGTGGGTGATTGGAGGAGAGGGATGTCAGTCAGAAGGGAGGGAGAAGGAACCCCGCCCCCTTGTCTCTCTCTGGTCCGCGTTTCCAGACTGGTGGAGTGAGAGAGAGGGAGAATGAGAGAGAGAGTGAGAGGGATGAAGAATGAGTGTGGGCTGGGGAGGGAGGAGAGAAGAGAGGGAATATGTGGGAGGTGAGAGAGAAGAGAGTAGAGAGAGAGAGAGAGAGAGAGAGAGAGAGAGAGAGATGGAGAAGTGAAGAGAGAAAAATGAAGAATTGAGTGAAAATTGAGGATTGAGTGAAAGAGGAGGAAGGTGGAAGAGAGGGACGGAGAGATGGAGGGGAGAGAGAGGAAAAAAGGTTCAAACAAAAGTTGGTTTCTGCAGTCGTACAAACAATAAAAAGAAACCAAGTCACGACATAATTTACACGAACAACCATCCAGGCGATATCTCACCTCACTGTGATGGAAGGCAAAGTCTTCTCTCTCCCCTGCTCTCCCCTTCTCCTCCCGATTGTCAAGGTCAAAGCCCCCGCGGGCGATGGTATTAAATAAGTCCCACGGCCATTAAAGCCGCGCGGGAGGGCGATGCAAGGCCGCGCTCCAGGTCATTTTCAACCCGCAACTGGGCGGGAGAAGGGGGAGGGGAACGTTGCGTTGCAGAAGATAGAGAAGCAGATTCCCACCAGGAACCCTCGAGCTGCCCGGTGTTTAAGTCCACCGGGCTCGGCGGCAGCCTCCGAATCTCCGGGTCTGGCAGCAGCTGCGCGCCACCACAGCTCCTCCGCCCTTTCTGAACTCGACCGGGCCCCACGATGACGAGTCCGCAGGCTCCGTGACTGGGAGCCCCAGGGTAGTTCCGGTTGGAGCGGTGCTAGGCCCAACGACAACGGAGACCGCAGAGAGAAAAGGTCAGGTCCTTCCGTACAGCGAAAGATTTTTTAAAACTTTCTCCAACCCCCGTCCCCCCACACATACCCAGTTAAAAAAAAAAAAACATAAAAAAAAACACTATGAACTATGAGATCAAGCGACAGAGAACAAGAGAGAAAGAGGGGGGGGAGAGAGAGTTGTAGGGAGAGAGAGTTTAGAAGAGAGACCACGGAGTGGTGAGAGTGAGAGAGGAGAGGAATAGAGTGGGAGAGAGAGAGAGAGTGAGAGAGAGAGAGAGAGAGAGAGAGAGAGAGAGAGAGAGAGAGAGAGAGAGAGAGTGGGTTTGTGTTTTTTTCTCAGCTCTGCGGTATTGAGAGGTTGATGCTGCCTTTCTAGGATTTTGTGTTTGAATCAGCCTTTTCAAGATTTTGGCTGTGGAGGAAGGACAGGAGGCAGAGGGGCTTCATAGTTTAACTTATCGTTGGACTTTGAAACGTTCCTCTGGTCTAGGATTCCTCTACTAGTGCGAAAATTCCTGAGTTGTTCTCTACATTGTCGAGGGTGCGATTGTCGTTGGCGGACTGACAAGAGTGCCTGGAGATCGAGGGCACGAAGATTGCGGTGTCTTTGTCTTTTTTTTGAACCGTTTCTTCTCTGCCCTAAATTCATTTTGCACAGTGCGGCTCCTGCCTGGCTTAATGTGAAGAAGGTACTTTGCTTCTGGCTTCGACTGGGGAGCTTCCCAAAAGCTGCTCTTCGGCTGTGGACGAACTTGGGGACTTTCCTGCTTCAGCTGGAGGTTTCCGCTTTCTGCTGCCTGTCTCTTGACTGTGACTGTCTCTGGAACTTAACTTTGAGCTGAGCTGTCTGGGGTTTGCCTGGAGCTGATTTGTGCCTCTGTCAGGATGGCGATGGCTGGGCCGCTGCGGCCGGAATGGTCCGGACCTACGCAGTGGCAACAGCGGCGGGTACGAGGCCATCTGAGTATGAGCCTCATGTTGACTTGGCTCTGGGACGGGTTTGGTATCTCGTTCAAAACTGGGCCCATGATGTCAAGGGGAGACATTACAAAGGACTTGAATGAACTTCTTGGGAGGGGAGCTATTGTCTCTTCCGAGCTCGAAAGAGGAAAGTTTGAGGTGATACTAAAGACCCGGGAGGGTGTGGCCCGAGCATTGAGCTGGGGGTTTCAGTGAGGGGGGTAGTCCACATACAGGTGGATCCGTGGTATCCAGGGTGAGACTGGTTCTCCTGCGGAGTTGCCACATTGTATTCCAGACGCATCACTTATTCCACACCTGTCTAAGTTTGGGGAGGTGCGTCTAAGTGCTTTTAGGCTCATGCACCCTGGGGGGGGTGACCCAGAGGAAAAAGGGGTCTTCAGTTTCAAGAGGAGGGTGTTCATGAAGGTGGGTGTGGGGGGGATGGCGACTGAGGAGGGTGTCGAGGTGGAGTTATAGGGGTCTTAGAACCGTTGCGTTGGAGGTGGGGAAGGCACGGTGTTGCGTGCGGCGATTTGGACATTCCGGTGGGAGTGTTACTATTCGCGGGTGTCTCTTGCGAGAAGTTCTAGCGCAGCGGGCCCCCCCAGGGGATGCGCTGCTGCTGGCCATCGGCGTGGCTCGTCAAACCTAAGTGGCGCGGGGGGTGGTAATGATGACCCGGCTAGGGTCCAGCTCTGATCTCGGTGTGATCTGTGGAGCGGGCAGTTTAAGTAATAGCCCTTCTGGGCATGCGGTTCTGCCTCGGGGAATCGAGGTGGAGATAGCCCCCGCCCCATGTCTTAAACTGTGGTGGCGGATGAAGGTGGGGCACCAGGTGGGGAGGGGGGTGAGGAAGGGGGCAATTGGGAGAAGCAGAGGTGGAGAAGAAGAAGGAGAGGAGAAGTTCCGCCAGTGAGTAAATCGGGAGGGTTGTGCACCCATGCCGAGTTCTGATACCACCCAAGGGATGCCTGCCAGCTCCAGGGTGGTGCAGAGTTTGCACTGTCGTGGCCCAGCAAGGAGCTGAGGTGGTTCAGACGGGGGCCAGGGAAGCAAAAAACGTGCAGGTGGTTTTAAAGTGAACTGGGGATAGGATGTGGAGCGAAGACACTCTGTTATGGGGTTCACAGTAATGCCACATGCTAGCGGACAAATAGGGAGGTTTGTTGCTGGGAAGGGAAGAGCAGGGGCGTGGGTCTCCAAAAGTGAGGGGGATGTCTTTCTCAGACCTTCCACCACTGATTGTGTGGTTGGGTGGTCTTGACCAGGTGTCCTCCGGGTCGCGAGGTTTGGGCCCTCTACTCAGGGTTCTTCCGCGGATTGTTATATGACCATGTGATTGCGTGTGACTCCTCTGGTGTTGTGTCTCGGAGCGGGGGGAGGATGCCCTTCGTTTCAGTAGGGACCTATGAGGGAGTTATATCATGGGTGTTGATGGTTAGCTCCCCTGGGTGTGTTGTCCTCTGAGGTGGAGGAGGTCCCTCGTATAGAGACCTACTGAGGGTGTTGGCACGCCAGATGTTGGGGTTAGCTCCCCTGGTAAGTGTGCCACCTGAGACGGGGAAATAATGAGCAGAGTTGGCCCGAAGGTGGTGGTTCAGGGGCAGTGGTTGTACCACTCTGGCTCCGTATCAGAGCCAATGGAGGTGCCTGGGGGGGTTTGTGATGCTCTCAGGATGAGTCGGCGGGAGATTTTAGAGGCAAGTGGAGATTCTCAGGTTTATTCCTGTGGATGTGAGGGTATTACTCTAGGTGTGTGGAGGTCGGGTCTGTTCAGGTCAGTGATTCCCTCCTTCAGTTTCCGAGGGTGCCAGTGTACCACAGGCCCTGGGGGTGCCTCTTGTGTTTTCTTCCCCAGGCCCAGACGTGGAGGATTGATGGGGAGAGAGTGCAGGAGACCAGCCATGTCAGTGGGCCTTGCTTGTTGCGGTCAGGGGTGTCGGGAAACCTTCCCTGGCATTGTCCTGGGGGGGTGGTGGCATGCCGGTGGAGGGGAGAGGTGTGATGGGAACCAGTTTGTGTGCGTGGATTAGGAATTTTCCGAGAGAGGTCTGGTCTATCATTTTTGATAATGACACTGGGGAGCTGCACTGGTTAAGTATTGTTGTTTCTGGTGCGAGTGGGTTGGCCGAGTTGCCCCAGACTCCAAGCCGTGTATCATGCAACAGTTATGTTTGAGGTGCGAGAGTTCCTAAATAGCAAGTCATACTCTCAGATCAAAACAGGAGGCTGCAAAGAAACGGTTGGGAGGATTGGCCAGCTTTGATTAAGTTCTCTAGGCTATCCTTGGCAACAAGGACAGAACGATCTTCCTGACTCTGAGAAGAGACAGTTTGGGACTTTTTGGAGTTCCTCGGAGAGAGAGTCTCGGCGGTGTGCTGAGGATCTCAATATAGTGTGCCTGCACATTCACTGTTTGCTACATTAAATTTAAACGGGAGAGTAGAGAGAGTTTCGAGATTTTAGCTTTTATCAGCCTTAGAGAGGGGATATTTGCGGTGTGTTTTCTGAAAGAGAACGCCATATGTTGTTAGTGATGAACCCTCCTGGCGAATGGACAGTGGGGGTAAGGGGGGGGTCTACATGAGCCATCTCAGCTCGTACTCGTGTGGGGTGGCCTTTTGTTGGCCCTGAATTTTCTGCCAAAATATTTTTAAAAGTGCAAGAAGTTGTGCATGACGTTTGCTCCATCTGGGTGAGCTGGTTGGCATGCCGTTGCATTTCAGTAGCGTGTATGCCCCTTGCTCGGCACGATGCAGGCCGGCCTACTTCTGGATGGTTGAATGCTCGGTTGTGCACAATTGATAGGGGGAGAGTGTGTTTCCTTGGTGGGATTTTAATGCACAATTGAGGCGCGAGACCGTTCTGGTATCAGTGTGCCCCCCTGCTGTAGCGAAGATGCTGAGGAGGGTTGATTGATTCTTTGAGTTGGTTGATGCCTGGCGGAACCTCCACCCTGATTCCACTGTTTTTCGCGGTGGTTGTGGGTGGTGGTTCCCGTTGATCGAAATATATATTTCACGAGGTTTGTTTCCCGTGTCTTGGCGGGCATCAATGCGGCTGGTGCCGTGCTCGGACCACTGTTGGTGCATGATGGATTTCAATCCAGCGGCGCTCGGGCTGGGTCCCGAGTACTGGCACTTTACAACAGGCTGATGGAGGATCGGTGTTTCCGGGAAGCATTCAGTCGGTTTTTGGGGGAGTGGAGGAGTGACAGGCAGAGGTGCTTCTTTCCCTTGGCAGTGGTGGATGTGGGGAAGCTAAATCTGTTCTTTTGTAAGGATTATAGTGGGGGGTCGACCGGAAGGCGGGGGACTGTGGGAGGGACTCTGTGGTCGAGAGGCTTGAGAGGGAGTACTGGACGCAGAGGGTCTCGCCTGGGTCGGTTTGGTGAGACTCCTCGCGAATGGGGAGAGTTTCAAGATGAAGAAGGAAGCTTTGGGAGCTGCTGATTGGTGCGGTAACCGAGGGCCTACGTGTGGTCGCGGGGTTACGATTTGCTGCGCGATCTGGACCGAGCTTCGCCTTTCTTTTTCTCTCTGGAGAAGGGCGGGGAGGAGGGGAGCTCGCAAACAGCTTCGTGGAGTGCTGACAGACGGAGGGTCCTCTGTCACTGATCCGGAGAGGATCAGTGCCTGGTCAGGTCCTGGTATGGGTCCCTGTTCACTGGCGGATAGATTCAAAGGGAGGCTCAGCGAGATTGTGGGAGGGTCTGCGACTGTAGATGGGGGGGGGCGGTGGAGTCTTCTTGATGGCCCCTTTTCTTTGGAGGAGTTGACTCGTGACCTGCATCGCTCAGGAAGAGCGTGTAAACGTCCCTGGGAAGATGGATGGCTGGACGGTAGAGTTTGTTAGAGCATTCTGGGATGTCCTTGGTGGAGTTACATGTTGGTTCTGGGGGAGAGCATGGCGACGGGCTGGGAGATGCCCCTCTCGTAGGCGTAGGGCAGTTGTTGTCTGCTGACCAAGAAGGGTGTGACATCCGCTTGTTGAAGAACTGGCGCCCGTCTCTTCTCCCTATGCACAGAGTATAAAGTTTTTGCACGGGCAATGGCAAATTCGCCTGGGCTCCGTGCTGTCTCAACTGATTCATCTGACCAGTTCAATATACAGTCCAGGGCAGGCCATTCAGGATAACATCCACTGGTAAGGGACTGATTTCATCTAGCCCTGGGCACTTGGTAAGCAGGTCGGATCTGGAGCGGGTGCTGGTGTAATGGCGGGTGTGTGGGAGGGTAATGTATTCCGGTTCGGGGAACGTTGCATTGCGTTTAGGGTTTGGGAAGCATATTTATGCGGGGCCAGTGTGGTCGGCTTTTGTTCCCAAGATATTAACAACCAACTACCAAAAAAAAAACCCACCAACAAAAACACACATAAACATCTAATATAACCTAAACTATAGTACATCCTATAAAATTAACTTTATATCACTCACACAAATCTTATCATTCTCAGACAATATATCTATAAAATTCTTAATACCTTTAATCCTTATTACAATT